>JAPFFP010049002.1:0-31905 GCA_026153255.1 Solanum medicagineum
AAGCTTGGGACACTTGAATTTGGATGAAATATTTGGTTAAGTCTTGGAGAGGGTTTTGAGAGTGTCTTGAGTGATATCTAGACTTGAAAAATGGCTAATTATAGGTGTTTTTATGCATAAATAGGCAAAAGACTCCAATGACTTAGGCTAAAACAAGAGAATTAAGGAAGTGATAACACTGCTACGCGACAGGTCCACGTCGTGGAGCCAACGGGAATGCCCACTGTTTTGCGAAAAGTTGGTGAAAATATTTTTCGCTACAGGTCTTCTAAAATTGGGGTTATACCCATTTCCCACCCAATTTTGCCCCTTGATCAAGAATATGAAGTCAAATTTTTAATATCACGCATGAATTTTGAGATACATGGAAATTACGATTATCGGCATTTCCAAAGCACATTTTTGGGGCGTTTCAATATCTCCCCCTTGGGAACATTCGTCACTGAATGTCAAAGAAACGTACACAAGAGAAGTAATCTTGAAGATTTCAGCCCGACATAAATGTAATAAATGCATTTAGACATCATTTCAAACAATAAGAATGTCAACATAAACATTAATGTATGCAAAATGACATAAGGGCTAAAACTTAAGACTTGAAATCATATAGGGGACTTAAGTTAGTACCTTTGGCTTGAGTAGAGTGGAAAAGATATGGATATCTCTTTCTCATGTCTACCTCGGCTTCGCATGTGAGTCTTTCAACTTGTTGGTTCCTCCAAAGGACCTTAACGGAAGCTACATCTTTGTTTCTCATCCTCTTGATTTGTCTATCCAAAATCTCTATCGGGACCTCCTCATAAGTCAAATTATCTTCTACAACACCCAAAATATCCAAGGGCACTATGACACTTGGGTTCTTTGCACACTTTCTCAACATGGATATATGGAAGATCGGATGAACCATTTCCATCTCATAGGCAACTCCAACTCATGTGCAACCTTACCTACTCTCCTCAAAACTTTATAAGGAGCCACAAACCTTGAGCTTAATTTTCCCTTCTTGCCAAAGCGGACCACACCTTTCATGGGTGAGATTTTCAAATAGACCCAATCACCAACCTTAAACTCAAGATCTCTTCTCCTCACATCCGAATAGGACTTTTGCATACTTTGGGCTGTTTTCAATCTCTCCCTTATCAACCTCACCTTCTCCAGGGCTTCCACGACCAAATTCGGACCTAGAAAACCCATTTCCCCCACTTCAAACCACCCAACCGGGGATCTACAACACCTACCATAAAGAGCTTTAAAAGGAGACATACCAATGCTTGAGTGGTAGCTATTGTTGTAAGCAAACTCGATGAGTGGAAGATGTTCATCCCAGCTTCCCTTAAACTTCAAAACACAAGCTCTAAGCATATCCTCAAGGGTTTGGATAGTCCGTGATGACATCTGATGTTCACGCTCCAATAAGAAAGCGATCACTGTCAACAATTAACCTAACCAAAGGTTAGGGTTGAATCCACAGGGAATACAAGGCTTGACTACAAGACTCAACACTAATCATTTCAAGCATCAATAACTAAAATCTCTAAATAGGGGGCTGGTTGTGATTCAAAAACAAAATAAAACAAATGCTAACTATAACGCGAGGAAACACTCAATCTTGGGGATAACTTGGGAATTGTTCCCCATGGTTCGTTGACTCGATTGCCCTAGATAATATAACTACAATTGGTGATTCGCATGCAGGACGGTAACTTAGGTTCTTCCAGCCCTCTTGTGAAGATGAAGGTCGAATTTCACCATGGCGCTTGGTCGGCAACCATGGCTTGCCAACTAAACCGTTACCTATTGTCCCAGTTAACCTCCCCTAGGTCAGGCTTGGTAGATTAGGCGAGAACACATCAGTCGAATTCTGTCATCTACTTCTCTTTTCCTATTCATCACTACCTTGGTCGGGATCATGATAGTAGGTGGGTTTTAGTGTTGGCCACCACCAAAAAACAATAATAATGAAGGGAAATAGTCAATACATGCAAAACCCCAATCATAGAAATGCAATAAACCTAGGTTATCTTAAGTCAACTACCCATGGTTCCTACAACCCCAATTTGTGAGTGCTTAGCAACTCATGGGTAAGGTAAAACATAAAAAAATGCAAATAATAGACATAGTTGAGAGTTTTACCAATACAATGAAAAGTGAAGACACCACAAGTTGCAAACCCACAAGCTTGATTGATATCCGAAGTGTATAGAATAAGATTTGCAATCTCCAAAATGGGTTTTCCAAGAGAATATAATAAACTAAGGTAAAACCCTAAAATATTCTTGAGAGAATATTCAAGAGCAATTTTCTAAGTCTACAAGATGTCTGATCTGAAATGAAAACCTATAAGTATTTATAGTGTGTGCAAATAAACTATAAAAATTATACAAAAAAGACAACTAGCAGCTGGTACGCCTCATAGATACGACTTGTAGGGTGACCTACGAGTCGTAATCGGGGTCTCATATCAGGTTCTTGGCATCTTGGACTCAACTGGTACAACCCATTGGTACGAATCGTTGCTTGGGCTACGACTCATATGTTATCTCGTAGTCTTGGTCTTCCATTTTTGGTCCATCATTTTGGCTCTCTCACTCTTGCCATGAGTCCACCTATAAAGTCATAGTGTGTCTTACGTCTCATAGGATATCCTCGTAGGAGAGACCTTCACTTGGTCGATTTCTAATTTTTTGTCTCTGTTTCTTGCTACAACACATCCTACGACTTGTAGCTTGAACTATGACTAGTAGATGGTCTCATATACCCTATGCTTTAGCAAAATCTGCAACTTTTCTTCAAAATTATGTCAACCTAACTTTTCTGCAAGATCAACACAAAAACGCATCAAAACCATAAAAAGTCGCTTTAAGAACTCACAAAATCTCTTGTTTCAGGCACCAAGTGTGCTGTATTTTGACAGCACATCAACACCCTCAACTTAGAATTATTGCTTGTCCTCAAGCGACGACTTAATCTACGCAGACAAAGAGAAATACACAGCAACTATACTAATGGCATATATATCAACTCCTCCGATTTAGGTACCCACTACCATTTTCAAAACAGGATTTCAAAGTTATTAAGCAAAATAAGAACACAATGACATACCTGGCAATCCAACTATGATAAGATAAGGAGCATCAACCGTCCATAATCACTGGTTTAGTCATATGCTACTCAAGTAGTGTAAATGCCCTCACTATAAAGAAGTCCCTTATACTCACTCAAAAACATTCAGAATTCAGGGACTAAGGAAAAATTCTCACTCTCACAATTGAAATTTATGCACAATGACTAACACCATAAGCTTGCCCCTATACTCATCTTTTGGCTTGGTGACAAAGTGGATTTGGATCACTTTAGGACTTAAGAGATTGTAAAATAGGTTTAGGGGGCTTTGGTATGACATTTTAGGCAATCAATGACTAAAAACTATCCTTGAACCATGTTTACCAATACTTTTTGCTTTCAGAATCCAACCCTTTTTTAATCAATCCATCTTTATTCTCCTGTTTTGAAATTTTCTCGAGTGCTTTCTTTCTCTTTTTTAGCTGTACCTCGATTTCAAACTCATTTTTGCTAACTTTTCTCAACTCAAGACACTTTTCTTTTCTTTTTCTTCATTTGGTTCATGCTTTTTCATTTCTTTCTTGATTTCCCAACTAACCACCTTATTATTATTGCTTTACCACTATAAGGGCCACCCTCAACTTAGGCTTTTAGCCTTAAGTGAAGTGCACAATATCTATGCCTCAAACCAGGGCCACCAACTGCAGCCACCCACAACTTAGGCCTTTAGCCTCAATCAAGGTTCACATGTTCAAGGATAAACCAGGACCAATTTCACGGTATTTCATCAAACAAGGTTAAGTTAGCAAGGTGCCAAGAAAGAAAGAAAGAGCAAATGATAAGCTCAAAAAATTTGGAACAAGGGATTCACTCACTTATTTGGTGGGTCATTTAGGCCGAAAGTGGTTTTACTCAAAGAATAAGGGCCTAAGATCCTTTCCATCTCCACCACATCACCAACCCAATATTCGAGTAGCAAGGAAAGTTCTGGGTCCATACAATATGCATGAATGCAGGAGAATAAGCTCACAATACACATGACAATTGCATCCACAATCATGTATAGACTCACATGTCATGCTTTCAATCTCAACTTACCTTCATAGTATTAGAACAAACATTGCCAGATACTAAAAAATGTATGAATGCATCAATAATGACAACCTCAAAAAGTTAGTGGCTACCAAATTTTTTCATCAAAACTTTAAAAACATATCTAAAAATTATGTATATGCCAATAGATAACACTATAATGAATTTATCCATTATCTACACTGCCTAATCATGCTAGTTCAATAGAAAATTAAACATCCACAAGGAAAAAGAAACACGGAAAGAAAACCTTGGGATAAAAATAGAGGAAGTTATGGACTCGATGCTACTCAGACTTCACCTTAATCCATAACTTCTCACACCCCACCAAAATAGGATACTTTGTCCTCAAAGTAAAAAGAAGTAAAATGCGAAAATACACAAACAAAACATAGATATATATACATCAAAAACCTACATTTAAAAAGTGGTATCCAAAATAAAAATCCAAACTAAAATATTTAAACAAATCCAAAAACCAACATAATAAAAAGATTGTCTAATAATAGAACAAAGTATCCAGCATGAGAAAAATAAGAACCGGGGTCAAAAGAAGTCAAACATCATGGTGCATTAAGCACTAGTCTTAGGATGATCTGGGGAGGTCATGGGCCATCAACTCCTCCTCAGCAATCTGAGAACTACCCTCTCCATGTGGGGTGTGCTGCTCCCGATCTATCTGAATAACCTCCAACAAAAGCGACTCCTGCACCACCTTCTCGGGTATGGGCTTCTCCTCTGGTCTTGGGTGCTTCTAATCTAGCTTAGGATCTGCATCATGCTTAAGGGGCCTCTTTCCATGGACGTTTGGATGGTCGTCTAGCCAATCGAATGCCTCATCACCAACCGGTGCCATCTCTGGGACTGCAACTGGGACTGCTAACATCTGTAATAGGCCGGCCTTAAACTTGGCCAACTCCTGAGTCACCGCACTAGTGTCAGCAGGCCGAGCTCCCTCAAGTCTCCACTAGATTCTCACCTCAAAAGCATCCTTTCGGGCACCTACTGCCCTAACTCTCTCATCTACCAGATCACAGGTGAATGCCTTCATCCTCTCCTTGGAGTCCCGTACAGTCTGGTCAACGCAAGGTCTGACTCGTGCAGATAGAGCCTGGAGTCTGGACTCCGCCGTAGCCACCCTGCGTAATAAAACCTGAAAAACAATAGCAAAAGTGAGAGGATCAACCCGTAATGAAGCTACTACTAGTGCCGGAGTGCTGGAGGATGGCATGGAATCGATCTCTACAGCTGGCGTGGGCTCTATGGCCAAGGAAGTAGTGCCAATAGCAGCTGGGGGTGCACTCTGAGTCAGAGGCTCTATTTGGAATGGCTCTGAAATAGGAGGAGCTGCTTGGGGTAAGGCCACCGGGTTCTCGTCAACCTTTAACAGGCTGGGACCTATGGTGCGTGTAACCTCTATGTGCTGGTCCCAGTGGGGGTCAATAGTAACACCTGCTGCACTGCACAAATGATGAATCAAAATAGGAAATGGCAGTGAGGTATTCGTCTAGATGACTGCCTCGTGGATTTGCTCCAAGATGATCCAGGCCCAGTCTATCTCATAACTAGCTAAGATGCTGGCTAATAACACAGCCTGCTCCAATGTAATCACATTATCCATGAAAGTGGGCCTGATATGCTAACGGATAATGGACCACTAAAACTTAGTCTGGAAAGAGAGGTAGGCCTTCACTTTAGGATTAACGTGGTTTGTAACCCACATCGGCTCGAAGCCCTCCACACAAATCTGGCTAGCAATCCATTGTAGAAGCTCCATCCTGGCCCTAATGTCCTTCCTAGTCACTGCTCTTCTCATCTTATCAATACGCCTATCATATTCTATGGTGGACTGGGATACACTGTAATTGGGCCCAAACCGAACTCGGCGAATGGTCTCCTCTGAAATAGAAATTCTCCTACCCCTGACTGACACCACCTGTAACCTCGGCTGCTCGATCGGCTTCTTGTTCTTTGGCAAGCCCCGGCGGAGTGAAGCAAGATAGGCTGCATAAAACTCATGAACTACGAAGGGGGAAAATTTGCCTAGCTGCTGTGTGGTCCATTGTAGCCCATGTATGTCTAACTCTGCATCCAGCCTAGGCACTTTATCTAACCCCAAGTCGTTCAGTCATGACTCTTCATGAAATTGCCACACCGGTTTGCCCTATCCCATGGTAGAGGATACTTGTTCTTTATGGTGACTCTATTAAGTTGCCGATAATCAATGCACATTCTAAGAGAATCATTCTTTTTCTTTACAAATAACACCGGTGCACCCCAAGGGACTTACTAGGCCTTATAAATCAGTAACAAGCCTCTTAGTATTCAATCACACATCCTTGATCACGGAAGTAAAGTAAACAGTAATAAAAGATATATAAAATGGGAAGTAGGGCTAAGGGAAGTCTTGAATATAAACAAATCATAAGAGTCAAGCTCACAACACAATAACATCATAGTATCCAACATACACCTCTAAACTTGGAATGGAGCAGGGGCCAAGACACTTTTCAGGCTCACCCTCATAATGTCAAATGTTAAACATAAGGAGCCTTAGAAATAACAAAAGAAAAGTAGATAGTTTTCTCGAACTTGAGGACTCACCAAGCTTGTCTTTGAAGTATCTCACTAGCCACATGGAGGATGATCAAAAGGAGCTCCAGTCCCTACATGGTGATATCATGTAGGTATAAAGTATGCGTTAGTATGTTTGAATGTTCTAAGTATGTAGGATGCAATGTAACAAGACATAAGCCGATGTAGTTAGAATGAGTAATCATAATCAATAGATAGCATAATCTCAATATGGCATGCATGATTAATGCTTGAAGTAAAACATGCTTGTAAATCATTCATCCTGTATAGGACATAACACATGTGTAGGAAGAGATCTCAACTGACAAAGAATTAGATCAAGCGAGCTACAATTTGAAATCCCGATGATTACCCCATATCAGTAAAGAGGTGGTCTACTTGCCAAGGTAAACCATACTTCACCTTTTGGGAGCCCGTCTCATTTTGAGGAAGTAACCCCCCTTACGGAAACCCTCCCATTTTGGGGTGAATTTCATGATAAAGTGCACTAAATGGATCTACTAGTATAACAAGGGTATAACATAATCCTATGTTGGCACATAGTTTGAGGAAAGAAGTATGGACCCTTGAAGATAGTCCACGCTGATATCCAATCCATCGGTGCTAAGTCTAATCCCACGGAATACTTGAAATAATCATATCTTTATTAACTTTAATGAATGTAGAATCATAACATGACTAGTTCTTAAACATACGTGAACTCTAGTGGTGAGCCTAACTTGAAACATGCGAATAGATCATAATCATACATGAACCCTTACTTTAACATGAATGGCTCACAAGAGGTAAAATCTTGAAAATAGGGATTAACTTCATATTGCATAATCATAGATAATTTCACGAATTCATAACATACTTGATAGCCTATATTCATCATGAAGTTACTTGACTTGTAAGACATATAAATAACTTGAGAATTCTTGACTTGATATTTCGTCGAACATTTGGTGGGCACATATGAGAACATGTTTAAATCATGCAAAATGCAAGAGTGTAGATCATGAAATAGTGAAATCAATGCATCTTAAAATCATGTAAATCATGCCACCAACATCATGGTAAAACCCCATCACGGGTAACTTGTAAATCATATTAAAACTTCATAATAGTTTATAGATCTCATAGCTGTGGATCATGTATAGTCTCAATAGACATAGATCAATCCATAGTATAAGTTTAAAATAGATATTTGATCTTAGACGTATTTATATGTCTAATTAGCTAATAATGCCCATAAATAGAGTGAATTTGGAGGACAAATTAATAGAGTCGAGGTGTTTGTGTGTCATTGTCTCTTATTTTGCTAATGTAGGGCCAAGTGCTCCTGGTGGTTGTGTTTCTTGAGGATTTTGCATTGATTGGGAAGTTTAGGGTTAAACCCAGAACTTGGAAAATGAAAATCAGTAGAATTAACCACGAGTCAAAAAATCCATGTGGCAGGCCTGGGAATAAGGCTGTGGAAGCTGTAAAATGCATAAAAAAGGCGCGAAACCCAAGGAGGTGCAAGGTCCGCATCATAAACCTGTTCAAAATTGTGCAGAATTGTTTAGTCAGCAATTTAAGCAAAAATACAAAAAAACAAGGGGTCCGTGTCGCGGACCTGAGGACTCGATGCGGAAAAGTCAAATTACAGGATCTTTATTATTTCTCTATCTTAGACTTTAGGTTTTAACTTTGGTTTTTACGCACGGAGTACTATAGAGGCAATGGAGAACTATTATCCACCAATTAATGGTTAGTTTAATCTTTAGATTTTGGTTGTTTTCCACTTCATTCATGATGTATTCCATGTCCATGAGTGGCTAAGCTTCCATATTATGGGGTTGTAGCCATAGACTATGTGTAGTTCTTAACTTTTAACATCTATCAATGGTTTCTTTCGATTATTCCTATGTTATTTACATCTACACTTCAAAGTCGGGCCAACTAGGGAGTAAAATTGTTGTTCGCTCTGGATTCGAGAGATATTGGAGTGGATAGAAGACAATAACATAGGGAGCTTGTTCAATACTAGGAAACTAGGTTGATTCGTATAAGGGAGACCTGTGACAACTACCCTTACACCTTGCTTAGTTCATATATGGGAAGATAGCTTTAATGCATTTTTATTGGTCTGTCTATCCCCGCTCATCTATGTAGCTAGATAGTCAATAACGGTAGGCAGGCAGAGGCGTGCAACCCTGTTCAGGTAAATTAAACCCCGTGAATCAATAATCAGGAAACAAGATATAGAGAGATATTGTTAATACTAGTCAGAGTCATAAAGGTTACAACCCTGGAATTGCATCTTTAATTGATATCTTGTGTGAAAGTCATCTTTGTTACTAGACAGTTATTTCGTTTACAATTTATTTTCCATAAAACAATAATCTATTTACTAAAAGCACCATAAATGTGATAACCAAGAGAGAGTACTAATTACAATCAAATCCCTTGGGTTTGACAACCCGACTCCTCAATTAGAGCTACTGTATTACTTGTGAGACTATGTACATTTGCGTGTTCTAGGAAAACAACAAGTTGTTGGCGCCATTGCCGGGGATTTGAAACAAATTGGTTCATTATCAAAGTTATCTAGTTTTGTGGTGATCATTACATTTGATCTTAGCGGTGTTTGTGTGCAGGAATTTGAGCTCTAAATTGGAAGATCAAGACTCTTGTTTTCATCAATCCAAGAAGAGAGCAAGAGTTTTTTTTTGAGACACCGCCAATTGAGCTAGTGGAACTGGAGGATCATGAGGAGAACAAGGTTGAAGCTATTGCTGACAACGAGAATATGGCAAACAACAATCCACCACAGCCACCAGCTCTTGTAGCTACACCACTACAGCCACTAAGGCAAATAAGGGATGTGGCAATCCCGTGAACTACAAATGCCACAAGCTGCTTCGTCAAGCCTGAGCCTGGTGGCAGGTGGGAGCTCAAGAGAAACATGGTCTAGTTACTACACTCTACTGGGCAGTTCACCGGGCTTCCTTATGAAGATCCACAAGTTCATCTTCAGAACTTTCTTGAGATTGTTGATACTTTCATTCCCACGGGAGTAAATCGTGACTACGTGAGGATGACATTGTTCAAATTTTCACTGCTGGGGGAAGCTCAGAGGTGGTTACAAATTGAGCCACTGAACTCTATAGCATCATGGGATGATTTGGCCCGAAAGTTTCTCACCAGATTCTTCTCATTGGGTAAGACAACTAGGTTAAGAAGTGAGATCCTGAGCTTCAAGTAGAGGGTTGGGGAGAATCTATATCAGGCATGGGACATGTTCAAAACTCTATTGATTAATTCCCATACCATTGCCAAGCTAACAAAGTATTGGTCCACACATTCATTAAAAGGTTAGAACCCAATACCAAGATTCTTCTTCATTCAGCTGTAGCGGGTCAAGTGTTGGAGAAGACATATGATGAATTATATTCTCTTCTAAATAAAATTGCTCAGGGCAACCCATAATGGAATTGAGGATCCAGCAGATCAATGGTGCAGCAACATGCTGGGGTCTTGGAGATTGATGCTATAACCAGCCTGCATGCCCAAATGTCAGTGATGCAGAACATGATGACCACGAAATTCAACAACCTGGCATTAGGTCTGAAACAACAAAAGGTTCCATTGTCAGCAGGTCAGCAGCAATCCGCCGTGAATATGGTGTAACAACAACCGTCGGGTTGTGTGATGTATGTGTGGGAGGAGATCACATGGCTGAATCTTGCGGATCTAATCCTAAGGTAGTAAATGTTATGGGCAATGCAAACAGAGGAGGCTATCATGGACTCAGGAATACTTATAACCCATATTGGAGGAATCACCCAAACTTCTCATGGGGTGGCAATCAACAAAATCATGGGCCACAACATCAAAGACCACAGGGTGGTAATGCTTATTAGAATCATCCGGTCCAACATCCTATAAGACAGGCTAATCTAAACACCATGACTGATAATGAGGCGCTAAGGTAGATCTTGGCCAATCAGAACAAGCAGGAAGAAGAAATCCAAAGGAACAAACAAGATCTGCTGAACTTAGAAAAAGCAGTTAGGACAGTTGGCTACTTAAATAAATTCCAGGACTCAAGGAGGCTTGCCAGACAACACTGATCCCAACCTAAAATAAGTAAATGTAGCTAGCACACGAAGGGGAGGCCTTTAACGAAATTGATTCCCAAGAAGAAGAATGGCGAGGGGCAAAATGCTACACAGGATACTGAGGCTGGCCATCCCAGCACAACAATTGATGAGGCCACACCATTACCAAAAACTTCTTCCTTCATTTCTGTAAAAGCTCAAGAAGAAGAAGGAGGATGATTGTTTTAAGAAATTCATTGGGCTACTGAAATAGTACAAATTAACTTACCTTTGATTGATGTTTTACAGGGGATCCGAAAATATGCTAAATATGTCATGGACATCATTGGTAACAAGAATAATTGGGTAGAGTATGAGACTGTGGCATTGACAAAGGCTTGCAGCTCCAAGATTCTCAATAGTCACACTTGCCAGCCAAACTAAAAGATCCAGGAAGCTTCACTATGCAAGTAACTATTGGGAGTCGTCTGACTGCTAGGGGCTTGTGTGATTTTGGGGCTAGCATAAACCTCATGTCCACATCTCTGTTCTTAAATCTGGGGCTTGGAAAGCCGAAGCCCACAACTATTGTATTTCAGCTAGCCGATTAGTTAGTGGCAAGGTCAGATGGAGTGATGAAGGATGTCTTAGTTCAAGTGGGGTCTCTCATTTTCCCTGTTGACTTCATCATCCTAGATTTTTGAGCTTGACCCTAAGGTCCCATTTATACTCGGGCACCTATTCTTGGCTATAGGAGGGGCATTGATTGATGTTGCAGCAGGGAGGCTCACCATATGAGCCCATGATAAGGTAGAAGTTTTTGATGTATACAAGGCAATGAAGCTGCCAGCTTTGTATGTGGATCTAACAGCTATCACAGTAATAGACACTGCAGTTGCTGTGAGCCAGGTTGAAATTGAATACCCACTAGCCAGGGTGTTGCTAAAAATCAAGGGCTAGTGGATGATGCTGAGGCCCGAGAGATTGAAAGTGTGCTGAATGCTCACAATGTGAGCGTGTTGAAAAAGATGAATGAACCCTTAAACAGGGTGTTGGAACCATATCCCAAACCCTTAGTGGAGAAGCTCCTAAGTTGGAGTTGAAGCAGCTACCATTACATCTCATGTATGAATTTCTTGGTGGAAATAATACGTTATCTGTAATTTTGTCTGCTTCCTTGATTGTAGCGCAGGTAGAAGCAACTGTTGCAGTGTTGAAGAAGAGAAATAGAGCCATAGGATGGCAGATGTCTGACATCCATGGCATCAACCCAGCGCTCTGCATGCACAAAATATTCATGGAGTAGGGCCACAAGCTGGTGGCCTAACCGCAGAGGAGGCTAAACGCAGTCATGCAAAAGGTGGTGAAAAAGGAGGTTCTAAAGTGGTTGGATGCCGGGATCATCTGCCCCAGATCAGACAACAAGTGGGTAAGCCCAGTACAATGTGTCCCCAAAAAGAGTGGGATGACGGTTGTCACTAATGAGAAGAACAAGTTGATTCCAACTAGGACGGTGACGGGGTGGTGCATTTGCATGGACTATAAGAAACTGAATAATACCATTAGGAAAGATCATTACCCCGTGCCTTTCATTAACCAGATGTTGGATAGACTAGCTGAGAAGGAGTACTATTGCTTCTTAGATGGATACTCAGGGTACAATGGGATCACCATTGCACTTGAAGACTAAGAAAAGACAACTTTCACCTGCCCATAAGGGACATATGCCTTCAAGTGCATGCCCTTTGGGTTGTGAAATGCACTAGCCACATTCCATAGGTTCATGAAAGAAGAAAACTTTGTGGAGGTATTCATGGATGATTTCCCTGTCTTCGGGGACTTATTTGAGAGTTGCTTATAGAATTTGGACAGAGTCCTAGCTAGATGCGAGGAGACTGACCTTGTTCCTAAATAGGAGAAGTGTCACTTCCTAGTTAAGGAGGGGATAGTATTAGGCAACAAAGTGTCCAAGAAGGGGTTGGAAATAGACAGAGCGCAGATAGAGGTGATCGACAAGCTGCCACCACCAGTGTTGGTCCAGGGAGTCAGGAGGTTTCTGGGACATGCGGGGTTCTATCGCAGGTTTATTAAAGACTTCTCCAAGATCGCGAATCCGTTAAGTTCCCTATTGGAGAAAGAGGTACCATTTCACTTTGATGAATCTTGTTTGCAGGCGTTCGAAACACTAAAGAAAAAGTTGGTGGCGGCTCTGATCTTGATAGCACTTGATTGGGGTCTTCCGTTCGAGTTAATGTGCGATTCCAGTGATACAACAGTGGGGATGGTACTAGGGAAGCAGAGAGATAAAGTCTTTCACTCCATATACTATGGCAGTAAGACCTTGGATGCAACATAGAGCAACTATATAGTTATTAAGAAGGAAATGCTGGCACTGGTGTGTGCGTTTGATAAATTCAGAGCGTATTTGGTGGGGACCCAAGTGGTGGTGTTCACAGACCACGTGACAATGAAGTATTTATTCAACAAAAAGGATGTCAAGCCGCACTTGATTCGATGGATCTTATTTCTCCAAGAGTTTGACATCGAGACCAGAGACCGAAAAGGGAGTGAGAACCAGGTTACTGATGATCTATCTCGTCTGGAGACTGATGCTCACATAGGTGAGGAACTACAAATCAGAGAAGAGTTTTCGAATGAGCAGCTGTTAGCCATTAAGGTGGAGCAATCACCATGGTATGTTGATATTGTGAATTACTTGGTAAGTGGTGTGTTCCCACCTGATGTAACATATCAATAGATGAAGAGGCTGGCCCATGATGTAAAGGCATATCTATGGGATGAGCCGTACCTATTCAAGTAGGGAGCTGATCTTATGATAAGGAGGTGTATTCCGGAAGCAGAGATGCAGTAGATTCTAGAGAGATGCCATGTCTCTCCATATGGGGGCCATCATAGTGGTGAATGGACAGTGCATAAGGTATTCCAATTTTGTTTCTTCTGGCCCACCCTATTAAAAGATGCTATTCAATTCTCCAGGGCCTGTGATGCTTTTCAGAAGATAGGTGCTATATCCCGGAGGCATGAGATGTCCTTAAATAACATTTTGGAAGTGGAGATCTTTGATGTTTGAGGCATTGATTTCATGGGGCCATTCCCACCATCATTCGGTTGCCACTATATTCTGGTAGCTGAGGACTACATTTCCAAATGGGTAGAAGTAACAACCCTTCCAACCAATGATGCGAAGGTGGTGAATAAGTTCCTCTGAAAGAACATCTTCACACGGCTTGGTATTCCAAGGGCCATTATCAGTGATGGTGGTACCCATTTTTTAAACCAAACTGTGAAGAAGTTTCTAGCAAAGTATGGGATAAGGAACAAGGTGGCCATAATATACCACCCATAAACCAGTGGGCAGGTGGAGGTGTCCAACTGGGAGGTGAAACAGATATTGCAAAAGACCGTGAATGTCATCTGCAAAGATTGGGCAGAAAAGTGGATGAAGCATTATAGGTATATTAGACTGCGTACAAGACCCCAATCGGAACTTTTCCTTACAGGCTTGTGTATGGCAAGGCCTGTCATTTGCCCGTAAAGCTTGAGCATCAGGCGTATTGGGTGATTAAGAAGCTGAATCTTGACCCTTAGCTCGCTGGAAGGAAGAGACTGGAGCAATTGGAGGAGTTGGATGAATTCCAGTTCCAATCTTATGAGAATGCTAAGCTCTACAAGGAGCGAATGAAGAAGTGGCACAACGACACATAAACAAGAGGAACTTCAAGCCGGGCCAATAGGTATGCTATTTAACTCATGTCTTAAATTGTTTCCAAGGAAATTGAGGTCCAAATGGAGTGAACCATACGTGGTGATAGTAACCACACCCTATGGTGCAGTAGAGCTAAAGGACTTGACCACGAACTAAACTTTTTTGGTGAATGGTCAACAGGTCAAGCACCACTATGGTGTGGATGCAAATCAAACAATGGAGGCCATTAATTGGCCAAAGATGAATGAGCATAGCATGCATCATGTCGCGACGTTAAATTAGGCGCTGCACGGGAGACAACTTGTGGTGAAGTAATATAGTTGTGTTTAGTTCCTTTCTTTCTTTCTTTTTTTTTTTAAAAAGGGGTCTTGTGAAAAAATTAAGAAAAATTTGCACACATACAGGTTTGGATGCCTCCGCGTCGCGGATCCTGCACAATTTGGGAGTAAATTTTTCTGTCCCCAATTCTCTACAATTCGTTGGGAATTTCTTATGTTTTCTTGGTCTAGTACATTATTTTTAGTGTTTTGAAGCATGTCCAAGTGTTCAGGAAATCTTTCGGGGCCCGAAGCAAAAAACTAAAACTTAATTATTTCTCAAAATAGTAAGCATACGCGATGGTTCCGCGACGCGGACCCATAGTGGATGCTTACTATTTCTGCACCCAAGAAAAAATTTAATAAGTGTGGTTCCGCGTTGATTTCGAATCGCAGAGCAATCGCGCATGCACAATGTTTCTGCGCTCAGGTAAGTGAAATTTTTTAGGTGTCTCTTCATGTTGCCTTCGCGTAGTGGAGCTGATGCGAGGTCTTACTATTTCTGCACCCACGAATAAATTACTTTAAGTATAGGTTCGCATTCACTCCGCAGCCTGTAGGGAACGCGGTAATGTGTTAAATTTTCTGGATTGCAAACGTGGCCCACCCCTTTAATTCCCCCAAAACCGTTTTAACTTTTTCTTTCTTACTCTTTTATTACGTACCCCGTCCCCAACCCTATTTCTCCACATTTTTCTCTCTTCCTCTTCCCTCTTTCTCCCTAAAGTTCAAACCCATTCGTGTCGCACACCCCTTGGGTCATGACTTGTAGAGCACATCACACACTCTACAAGCAAGGTAAGTTCTCTTAACTTCAATTTCATGTGATTTCAAGTGCGTAATGGCAGAATTTTTCCCATAGTTATGTGAAATGGCAAGTGGGTGAATTTGTTTTTCTCCTTGTTCTCTGGTGGTTGACGCATGTGGGTGGGTATGGTCTAAGATTAATTGTTCATGGGGATAAGTTTGGTGTATGATTTGTGGGGTGAAAACCCTATTGCACCCAAAATTGGGGAAAAGTTTCGGGGGCTATGTGTTCTTCCCCATGCCTTGTGTTCAAATGGTTGTTTGTATGTTGGTTTGTGTCAATTATTCGATTGTAGGGTTGAATTCGTACATTGTGATGAGGGATTGTTCTTGTAACTGTCGAAATAGGGGATGATTGGGGGTATTTGCTGGATTATGTTCTCATGATGGGGTAGTAAGGGGTGTCTTACACCACAAATTGCTAGTTTTCATATTGGGATTTGCATACACTATTTTGGGGGAAGGTGAATTGATATCCATTCATGTATGCATGCTCATGTTCTTCCCATGCTTTTGGGCTTGACGTTTCGCGTATATGTGTATTTTTGTCATAGTTTAAGTGTGTGGTTCAATGCATCACCTTGGGGGATTGACTGGGCTGTTAGAATCATGTGGGAGGTGTTGAAGTTGCGAAGTTATGTATCCTGTATTACTTGGGGAAGTCTGAGTACCCTTGCCACATGGGCATGAGTTTAAGTGCGGGGTCCCAAATTGTGAGTTAAGTACTGATTTTGTACTTGTGTTTTGCAGGTATTATGTTTTCAAATGAATGTTGAGGTGGTCAGTCAAGCAGGCCAAGGGCCACCAACACCAGGAAACAGCCAAGAGATGTCCCGGAAGTGCCCAGAGATACTAGGAGGTGTCATCAACCTCAACAAGGCTATGAACAAAGAGGGAAGGCGGTGGTATCAGTCTCATGATGAGACAAAGTGCTACCTCGAGTACCCCCAAATCTTGAACCGCTGCAACCAATTAAGTTTAGGGTTCTTGTTCCAACCACCTTTGCCATGTCATCTGAGCTTGGTCAGGGAATTCTACGCAATTGAGCGAAGAACCGAGGTCCCAATCGGTGATTGTGTGAGGATTGGAGGTTAACTTCTCACCGCTGGCTATCAATTGGATCTTGGGCACCCCAAAAGATATCCCTATTTTAGTCTTCCAGGGGCTATATAATGGCCCACCTTACCAAGACTCCGACACACTATTGCAGGGTGGCGGTCCATGGCTAAGTGGGTCAGACATGCAGAACGGGGCTATCACCTCTCATTTTTATTCGCTTACATGACTAAGGAAGCGCGGGTCATGGTTAAGATAGTGATACACTCCTTTTTTCCAGGGCAAAACTTCACAAATGTAACAAGAGATAGATTGTGCCTCACTTATGTAATCATGAGGGCAATGCAGCTGAACTACGGGGCGATATTTCGGATAGCGATGAGGAAGGCCAAGACCCATAAGGGTTAGAGGTATGCTTTTGGGGGACTCATAACTGCTTTGTGTCGTGATGCAGGGGTCCCTGAGGAGGAGGCCTACTACTGCATGGTCATCCAGGCTCCCCCCTTTGTTACCACTCATATTAATGGGCTAGATATGACCTCGGGCCTAGTCTTGACCATGACAGAGAGGGCTTACCAGGATTATTTGATTGCGGGCCACATGTACGGCCTAGAGATACTATGACAATGAATTGGTGGCATGGTACACTCAAGGGAAAGAGGAGAAGGGGAACAATAATGTGGTTCTATAGGAGGATTTTAAGGCAACTTTCCTCAACCAGTACTTTTCTCTTGAGCTTAGGGAGGCCAAAATGGTGAAGTTCATGAATTTGAAGCAAGGATCTATGAGTGTGAGGGAGTATGCCCTCAAGTTCAATCTACTCTCAAAATATGCTCCATACTTGGTGGCCGACCTAAGGGCTAGAATGAACAAGTTCGTAATACGTGTATCCGACTTGGTGAGTGAGGAGTGCCGATCCACTATGTTGATCAGTGACATGGACTTGTCCCGCTAAATGGAGGAAAAGTTGAGGAAGAGAAGGGTTTATGAGGCTAAGAGGGCCCGTTTTGAGGGTAAGTTCCAAAGTCGCAAAGGTAGCTGGTTTCATCAAGGCCAAGGGTCTTCTCATGCTTCTCATAGGAGGTTTGCCAATGACATCCCAAGGGCCCAAGGTGATAGTGGTGTGGCTCCTAATGATATGTGTCAAAGATGTGGTAGGGGTCATAGTGGCTCATGCTTGAGGAATAATAATGCTCGTTATGGTTGTGGGGAGGTGGGGCATAAGGTGATGAATTGCCCTGGAAATTAGAACAAGGGTAAGGATGTTCGTCCTCAAGGCCGAGTGTTAATGCGGTTCCTTTAGGTAGAAGAGGCCAACAAGTTGTGCCCCAAGGTACAATCGATTTTATGATTTTCAAGGGAGTCAAGGGGTTGATGATATTCCTGATGTTGTCACCAGTACGTTAAAAGTCTTTGATTTTGATGTGTATGTATTGATAGACTCGGGTGCCACTCTTTCTTTTGTTACTCCTATTACTGCCAAAAAGTTTCATGTTGAGCCCGAATTATTGTGTAAGCCTTATGCAGTGTCCACTACTATTAGTGCATCTATTGTTACTAGAAAGGTCTATATAACTTGTCCCATTTGCATCTTGCATAAAATATTGCCTTGTGATCTTGGTAAGTTGGATATGGTTGATTTTGATGTTATTCTTAGGATGGATTGATTGCATGCATATTATGCCTCTATTGATTATAGAACCCGTAGGGTCAAATTTCAATTCCCAAATGGACCCATCCTTGAGTGGGAGAGTCATGATGTGGTGGTCAAGGGTAGGTTTATCTCTTGCATTAAAGCCCAAAAGTTGATCTCTAAGGGGTGTCTCTATCATTTTGTGAGGTTTAGGGATATTGAGTCCAAAGTCCTTCCTATAGAATCGGTTCTGGTGGTAAGTGAGTTCCTTGATGTCTTTCCAAGTGACCTTCTCAGTGTTTCTCCCGAAAGGGAAATAGACTTTGGTATATACCTCCTTCCCGATGCTCAACCCATTTCTATTCCCCTTACCATATGGCCCCGGCGAAGTTAAAGGAGTTGAAGGTGCAATGGAGGGATTTGTTGGAGAAGGGTTTTATTAGGCCTAGCTAATCACCTTAGGGTGCACCGGTGTTTTTTGTGAAGAAGAAGGATGGGTCACTTAGAATGTGTATTCACTAGTGGCAACTTAATAGGGTTAACATCAAGATGATTTGTTTGACCAACTTGAAGGGGCTAGTCACTTCTCTAAAATTGATCATCGGTCTGGGTATCATCAAATGAAGGTAAGGGAGTGTGACATTCCCAAGACGGCCTTCTGGACTAGATATAGGCATTATGAATTTGTGGTTATGTCTTTTGAGTAGACCAATGTACTGGCTATTTTCTTGGATTATGAATAGGGTATTTAAACTCTATCTTGATTTGTTTATGGTGGCTTTCACTAATGATATTTTGATCTATTCTCATAGTGAGGAGGAGCATGTGGCTCATTTAAGGGTAGTGCTACAAAGATTAAGGGAAGAGAAGTTGTATGCTAAATATGAAACATGTGAATTTTGGTTGAAGGAGGTTGCCTTTCTAGGTCATGTGGTATCAGGGGATGGTATTAAGGTGGATCCTAAAAAGATGAATGTGATTAGAAATTTGCCTAGAACATTGACCCCATCGGACATTAGAAGTTTCTTAGGCTTAGAGGGTTACTACCGGAGGTTTGTGAATGGGTTCTCTTCTATTACTTCCCCCATGACTAAATTGACTCAAAAGAAGGCTAAGTTTTTATGGACTGATGAGTGTGAAAGGAGTTTTCAAACATTGAAAGATAAGCTTGTGTATGCTCCCATATTGTACCGAAAGGACTAGAAGGATTTGTTGTGTATTTTGATACTCCTAGAGTTAGTTTGGGTTGTGTTTTGATTGAAAATGGTAAGGTGATAGCCTACGCTTCTAGGCAACTCAAAGTGCATAAAAATAATTATCCTACTCATGATCTTGAATTGGCTGCCATGGTTTTTTATTTGAAAATTTGGCATCATTATTTGTATGGGGTGCATGTTGATGTGTTCACCGATCATAAGAGTCTCTAATATGTGTTCACTCAAAAAGATCGTAACTTGAGACAACGAAGGTGGTTAGAACTTCTTAAGGATTATGATATGAGTATGTATTATCATCCCGGTAAGGCTAGTGTTGTGGTGGATGCTTTGAGTAGTGTGTCTATGGGTAGCCTAGCTCATATTGATGGTGGGGGCAAAGAGGTAGATAGGGAGGTTCATCGGTTTGCTAGATCGGGGGTTAGGTTGGAGAGATGGATAATGGTGGTATTGTGGTTCTTGATGGCTCAAAATCTTCCTTGGTTGATGAGGTAAAAGCAAAGCAAGATCTTGATCCCTCATTGTTAGAATTGAAGGCCTAGGTGAGAGAGGACAAGGTGGAGCTTTTCTCCCAACAGGGAGATGGTGGCCATAGATACCAAGGTAGGTTGTGTATGCCTTGTTTTAATGACTTGAGAGAGAAGATTCTTGATTAGGCTCATAATTCTTCCTATTCTATTCACCCCGGTTCTACCAAGAAGTATAGAGATTTGAGGGATGAGTTTTGGTAGGGAGTTATGAAGAAACACATTGCCAAATTTGTATCCGGTTGTCATAATTGCCAACAAGTCAATACCGAGCATCAAAGGCCGGGTGGCCTAACCCAAGATGTCGAGATTCCTACTTGGAAGTGGGAGGAAATTAACATGGATATTGTGGTTGGGTTACCTAAGACTAGAAAGGGTTTTGATTCTATTTGGGTTGTGGTTGATAGAATGACAAAGTCGGCTCATTTCCTACCGGTTAAGACTACTTATGGGGACGAAGACTATGCTAAATAGTACATTCATGAGTTTATAAGATTGCATCCATCATATCGGATTGTGGTGCTCAATTCACTTCACACTTTTGGAGGTCCTTCCAAAGGGGTCTTGGGACCAAGGTAAAGCTTAGTACGATATTCCACCCTCAAACGGATAGCCAAGCTGAAAGAACTATCCAAACTCTTGAAGATATGCTTAGGGTTTGTATTTTGGAGTTTAAGAGTAGTTGGGATGATCATCTTCCATTGATTGAGTTTGCTTATAACAATAGCTATCATTGTTGCATTGGTATGGCTCCTTTTGAGGCCCTCTATGGTATACGTTGTAGATCACTAGTTAGATGGTTTGAAGTAGGAGAATAGCTTTATTGGATCCGGATCTGGTTATGGAGGCTATGGAGAAAGTAAGGTTGACTAGATAAAGGTTGAAAACAGCTCAAAGTCATCAAAAGTCCTATGCCGATGTAAGGAGAAGAGAGGTTGAATTTAAAGTTGGTGAATTGGGTCTATTTGAAGGTGTCACCCATGAAGGTTGTGGTTTGTTTTGGTAAGAAGGGTAAATTAAGTCCAAGATTTGTGGGTCCTTATAGGGTGTTAAGGAGGATTGGTAAGGTGGCCTATGAGTTAGAGTTGCCTAGTGAAATAGACTTGGTTCATCCGTTTTTTCATGTATCCACGTTGAGGAAATGTGTGAGTGATCCGAATGCTATTGTCCTATTGAATGTTGTGGGTGTTGTTGATGAAAACTTGACTTATGAGGAGGTTCCAGTAGAGATCTTGGATAGAAAAGTGAAGAGGTTGATGAACAAGGATGTGGCTTCCGTTGAGGTCCTTTGGAGGAATCAACAAATCTAAAGTGCTACATGGGAGGCCGAAGCGGACATGCAAAAATGATATCCCTATCTTTTTCCATTCCACTCAAGCCTAAAGTTCTAAGTTTTCTATGTGATTTCGTGTCTCATGTATCAGCCTTATATGTCATATGCATGGATTCATGTTTACATTGACAAAGTTCATGGTGATTTTAACACTTATGTTGAGATTTTTGAAAATAATGTTTATGCGTATTGTTGCATTCTTATTGGAGCTGATTTCTTCATTATTACTGTTCTCATGTATTCTTCTTTGACATTCGGGGATGAATGTTCCCAAGGGGGAGACATTGAAATGACCCCAAGAAGTGCCTGAAAATGTGCCTCGGAAGTGCCCAGAATCGTAATTTCTATATATCTCAAAATTCGTGCATGATATCAAAAATTTGACTTCATATTCTTGATCAGGGCAAAATTGAGTGGGAATGAGTCTAACCTTGATTTTAGAGCAACTGTAGTGAAACTTGATTTTTCCAAGTTTGCGCAGAACTATGGCTTTTCGCGATGGTACCACGACGCGCATCCGTCATGGACCAGTGCAAAATTTGCCTCCACGATAGGTCCGTATCGAGGACCAGACACAGACCTGTGTATTTTGTTGCCAGTGATTTTTATATTGGTCCAAGGCTTTTGGGTCTTGGGCCTAAGTCTTCCCATGTGTGAAAATACCTTACTTAGCCATATTTCACCTCTATATCATACAAGACATTCCCCAATACTCTTCAAACCCTTAGACTAATATTTTGCTCAAAATTCAACTGTCCAAATATCTTCCGGATCTTAAGGAATTCATCCAAGCTTCAAGCCTCCATTAAATCTTCTTTAAGGAATTGTCCAAAGTCAAGGTATCTGGATTTCAACCATTGTGTCCTTTGACCTATGGTGTCCAAGCTTCGCCTTTACCTAAATCTCATGTTTCTAAGTTGATTTACTTATGGGTTTTACTTACTATGAATTTGTCTATGAACTATGTTGGGGTTTTGTAAAACTGTGATTGTTTAAGCATGTTTTTAGCTATGAATCTTGGATCTATGTTGAGATTTGATGAAGGATTTTGATGTATAATGCATGATGGTATTACCAAGTATTGGTGGGTGGTTTTACATTGGATTTTCTTGCATGATTTCACTCTTGAGTTGCATGGTTTTATACTAACATTACACACCTGCCAAGTGTTTGATAAAATGTCCGGTTATGAATTCTTGAGTTGTTGAAGGTCTACAACATGACTTATGATTTGAATGACTTTATGATAATGAAAGGAATGTATATATGTGTCATTTTCCTCTATAGTGTTGTGTGTTGACCAAGCCTCGCTTGGGGGGTTGTAGGGCCGGGTAACCATATTGAGGGATTGGTACCTCGATTGCCTCGCTCGGTAGGTAGTAATCCCATGCTACCATGATTGGGGGGGGGTATATATCTCAATAACCACATTGAGTGGTTTGTACCTCTATTGCCTCGCTCGGGAGGTAGTAGGCCCGTGCTACCATGTTAGGGGGTATGTGCCTCAATAACCATGCTGAGGGGTTTGTACCTCAATCGCCTCTCCAAGAGAGTGGTAGGCCTTAAATATTCTATATTTGTGGTCACTTCTTATATATTCTATGTAAGCATGATTTACCCTAAGGATCATCCACGCATGCCATATGCTATATGCTTATTCATTGCCTATGTATATGCATTTCGATCATGTTGCTTACCTCTTGTTGCATTGCATCCTACATACTTAGTATATTCAAACGTACTAACAGATAATTCATGCCTACATGATATTACCATGTAGTAATTGGAGCCCCGCTTGATCATCCTCCTTCTTCACGTGGCTAGTATGATCTCTCTCAAGCTAGTTGGTGAGTCCTCAACTCGAAGGATGATGTCTTTTGCTCTTATGTTATGGTGAGACTCTCTTTCCTTTATTTGTATGCCTTGACTATGAGGGTGAGCCTAGTTGCTTATCTTGGCCGCCGCTAAGTTCTACGTATAAAGATGTTGTTAGACAAGTTATGTAATGATGCTGTGAGATTGCCTCTCTCTTGACTCTTTAATGTTTTATGATCTGGAAAAGTTCCCTTAGTCCCTTATCCTTACTTTATACTCTTGTTGGTTTTTTATTACTTCCGCGGCCAATGATGTGTAATGATATATTAAAAAGCTTGCTTGAGGTCCCTTCGGGTTCCCCATGCGCCGTGTCACGTCTAGGCCCGAGGCTTGGGTCGTGACATTCTTTCTATCTAATTAGATTCTAGGCACTACCCTTCTGTCTAATCAGATTCTAGGCGCTACTCACATTAAAAACACCTAGAGGATTAGGCGTCCACCAAGGTTTTGTTGGGATATACTGTTAACCATGTATTTGTGTTATAGTATTTTATTTTAATCCTTTGTAAAGACTTTGTACATTATTTTATTTACTATAATAAAAGTCTTTATTTGAATATTTCATTATGTATACATGTGTGTCCATATCTTATATAGTAGACGATGTTGTGTATGGAGAAATTTAGCTCTTACATAAAGATTAAAATTGTCAGTTTATATAAGTTAAAATTAAATGTTCAAGGTCAAAGATGAGGAAGGATGAACATCTAGGTGATTGTAAACAAGATTAAATATGATTTGTTCTAAATTATGGGAATGGTCAAATTCTTACTTGTTGTGCTAATACATTTTGTATGTATTGAATGGACCAATTGGAGAATTATTTTTTATGTTCTGAATATTAATATATAAATTCTCTAGTCCATTGCATATACTTATACTCTTAATCTTGATATAATTATTATGAGCTATGTGATTTGATATATTATTTTAATTCATTAAAAGATGGAATTTTTTGATGAGTCAATAAATTCCTTGGGGGTTGGATAGTTACAAATAACATTAGTGAAATAATTATTAGCTGATAGAATCGTGTCTCGATCTCGAGTTGAAGGCACCCTTTTATGGCTGCTTAAGAGTTTCAGGTGAAATCCTGTAGGTGGATTTTTTATCCGTCACATAAAATAAATGAAGTACAAAAGATAAGGGATTAATTTAGTCAATAAATTATTTTTTTTAGAAGATCTAATTTAATTGATTGGTGTCGGCAATTCTAACACGGGAGGTTAAATAAGATGCAATGGTAGATTTCAAAATTAATATTAAGGAGTGCAGTTACATATTTTTAGTGGAATGATATGTAATTTTTTATGATATGATTAACTCATTCTTTTGAGAATTATTATCATAAATAGAAGCTTCGGTAAAATATATCTTTGGCCCCTACTATGCCTAATTAATTAGCTAGTTTTGAGAAAAACTTTTCTGAAATAAAATTAATGGGTTTTAATGTTCATTAAAACACTGATTTGGAAATATTCCAAATTAAATAAAGGACCAAAACGTTTTTTGGGAAATAAATCCAGTGAATTTTATTTTATATAAAGGGTCAAAAACATATTTGTTTTAAGGGGGTATTGAAACGCCCCAAAAAGTGCCCAAAAATGTGCCTCAGAAGTGCCCATATTTGTAATTTTCATATATCTCAAAATTCGTGCGTGATATCAAAAATATAACTTCATATTCTTGTTCAGTGGGTAAAATTGAGTGAGACATGGGTATAACCCAAATTGTAGAAGACCCGTAGAGAAAAACAAATTTAGCAAAAATTTCATTTCCAAAGAGGGTGTTTACTCCGCGACGTGGAGCCGTCAAGAAGATGTGTAATTTACTGCCAGTTTTTCTGTTTCGGTCCAAGGCTTTGGGGTCATGGGCCGAAGAATTCCTATGCGTAAAATCACCTATACTTGGTCATTTTTCAACCACATATCATTCAAGACATTCCCTAAGAGTTGAAAGTTTAAAAAGTCTACATACTTGAATTCTTGATGGGTTTTCTTGAAAATTTTACTAATTACATGTATTTTCTTATGTTGATGACCATCATAAATTTATTTTCTTGAATTGAATGTTTTTCAAGAGATATTGCATAAACCAACATGATAATTTTGAAAGCATCCATGAATGAACCTAAGGATTACATCTAGAGCCTTGATTTGAGAATGTCGATTGTGATTGTGATGTGAGAATGATGATGAATTGATAGAGTTTAATAGTCCTGTGAGTCCCTATAAATGAACTCCAATGATTTGTCTATTTAATTATTCCCTAAACATTGTTCTAAGCCTTGAGCTATTGATTGAGATGTTGATTGATGAGATGATTAGAGTCTTTGCGAGACTGATTGAAAGATAGTGCCTCTACGAGGCTGATTGAGATGATTTGATTGAGATAGTTTGATTGAGATGGATTGTCTTATGAGAATTGAGTCATGGGAGGAGTATCGAGCACCGAAAGAATAAAAGTTAATCCAACTTGCACTCGTCAAACTACGTAGCCTAGCGTAGGTGAGGATTAGAACCATCACATTATATTGTGGTTCCCTCTTGAGAGAGTCCCTGAAACAATAGAAGACTTGTTGATTGCAGTTTCCGCTAGTGGATTTCATTCGTTCTCTACCTGGAAAGTACGGAACCACCGTGGCAATAATGGCAGCTTGTTGTACAATCACTGGCTCATAAGTGATTATTGTCGTATAAGAGAAACTCCCAGAATGTTCCCACCTTGAGTAGTATGTGTCAAAATGAGATGTGATAAGATGAGTTGAGTAGAGTTCCTTTGAGATGGTTCCGACTTGCTCGATGAGGTTTGATTGGTTGATGGGTCACTTGTCTATTCCTTATTCTTGGTTTAGATAGATATTTGACATTTTGATTGTTGATTGTTCTGAGTTAATATTGTTCCATATTATTCTACCTGATTCTATTTCATTCAATTATTTTACATACCTACTTTCCATGTATTGATGCCACTCGGTGCTGCATCATTTTATGATGCAGATATGGGGATTAGAAATCATCACAGACGCATCGTTGAGGATCTAGGACGTTCAGCTGATTGGTGAAATTCCCTTACTTCGGAGAATTCATTATCTTTATTTCATCTTGCTTTAGAATTAGACTTGATTAGCTTTATTTTGATTGAGGTAACCATTGGTTTGTCATTGGCATCACTTAATAGTGATAGATACTTCATATACTAGAGTTAAATGTTGAATGTTAAGATTGTGGGCTAGTTCTTTCTACTAACCTTCTTCTGTTATTATACTTTTGAGACTAGATGATGAGACGTGCCCATTTTCTTTTCTTTTGTCTTCCATTGATTGGTAGAATGTATGATTGGATGAAGGTGATGAGGCCAAGTGGTTTGCTTAGGGACTGACAATAGTCTTTGGGTGCCGATGATGTCTTGGGTCCCCTCCGGGGGCATGCTAAACGTGGTATCAGAGCACAAATTTAAGTGTCCTAGGGAGTCTATCAAGTCGTATCTAGTAGATTCTTGTTTATGGGTGTTTTATTGACCACACTTATAAGCAAGAAGCTATAGGACATTAGGAATTGATTCACTTCTTTCATGTTTTGAATCGTGCGATGGAGTTATGCTCTATGAAAGATTCTCTTCTAATTCGTGCTTTGCGCGTTGTCGAGTTGTGATCATACCTTCTAGAAGAGCCGTCAGAGGTAAAGGACGTCCCGCCAGACATAATGTTAACTCACCTGAGCCTGAAGGACATGAGGAGCCTGTGGAACCAGCTGTCCTGTATGAGCAAGCCCCACAAGATGAGGTCTCCAATGCTGAGCTATGCCTGGATATTCAAAATCTAGCCCAAGCTGTCATACCACCTGCTGCAAGACAAGGAGCAAGTAGACAGGATGCACAGGACACATTCAGAGTCAGGGAATTCTTGAGGATGAATTAGCCTGAGTTCACAGGGTCTACATCCACTGAGGATCCAGAGAACTATGTGGAGGAGCTCCAAAAAGTGTTCTAAGTGATGCATGTAGCCGATTCTGACAGACTGGAACTGGATACTTACCAACTCAAGGGTATGGCCAGACTTCGGTTCGACCAATGGAAGAATGGTAGAGGAGAGGATGCCCTAGTGCTGACTTGGGATGTGTTTGAGGAAGCTTTCTTAGGGTGCTTCTTCCCAAGAGAACGAAGAGAGGCTAAGGTAAGAGAGTTCTTGAACTTGAAACAGGGCTCTATGACTATGCAAGAGTATGGGCTGAAGTTTACTCAGCTGTCTCGATATACTCTGGACATGGTTGTTGATATGAGAGGAAGGATGGGAATGTATGTGGACGGGCTGAACAAAAGACCAAAGATGGGAGGGGAGTAATTCTTATGAGTGATATGGATATTAGGATATTGATGACCTTTGTGCAATAAGTTGATGAAGAGAGACAACATGTTAGAGATGAGTTCAGAAGTAAGAAAGCTAAAACATCCAGCCATGAGGTTGGAAAGAGGGGGAATGGTAACAGGTTTCAGACGGTGCCAACACCATCATCTACTAGTGCACCAGCGCCCAGAATCAGGAATGGTCAGAGGTCCAAGAATATTGGAGCCTATGGATCTCAGTCATAAGCTCAAGGTTCACTGGGTAAACCAGCATGTGGTAAGTGTGGAAATTCGCACTTGGGGAAATGCCCAGAGGCGAGTAATGTATGCTATAAGTATGGCCAAGCGGGTCACTATCAGAGAGAGTGTCCAAAGTGGACTGACGGAGTTCAATCTACTGTACCAGCCCCGCCAGCTAGAGGAAACCAGAGAGACACTACGTTAGGCGCAAGCGAAGCTACAAACCGTTCGTATGCCATGGATAGTCGACATGGTTAGGAGAACTCTGCAGATGTTGTGATGGGTATGATTCGAGTCTTTTCTCTTGATTGTTATGTATTGATGGATCCTAGTATCCATTATCTTTTGTATCTCTTTATGTGGCCAGTAGATTTGATAGGACCTCTGAGAGTCTGCTTGAGCCCTTTGATATTTCTACTCTAGTGGGTGAGTCTATTCAAGCAAAGAGAGTCTATAGAGCTTGTGTAGAGTCCATCCATCATAAGGACACTATCATTGATTTGGTAGAGTTAGAGATGACTGATTTTGATGTGATCCTTGGCATTGATTGGCTTCACGCCTATTACACTACCGTTGATTGTAGAGCTCGAACCATTAAGTTTCAGTTTCTGAATGAACCAGTTCTACGGTGGAAGGGTGATTCTATTGCACCTAGGGAAACTTTTATCTCATACCTTAGGGCTAGAAAGATGATTTCCAAAAGGTTATATCTATCACCTCGTGCAAGTGAAATCCAATGATGTTGAGTCTCCTACTCTTGAGTCGGTCCCGTTTGTGAATGAGTTTCCTGAGGATCTACCTGGAGTCCCTACTAATAGGGAGATTGACTTTGAGATTGATGTTCTTCCCGATTCCCAACCTATCTCAATTCCACCTTATAGGATGATCCCTACTGAGTTGAAAGAGTTGAAAGAACAATTGAAAGATTAGTTAGAGAAGGGTTTCATAAGGCCGGTGTTTCTCCTTGGGGTGCCTCTGTCCTATTTGTGTGAAGAAAGATGGGTCTCTCAGAATGTGCATTAACTACAGGGAACTGAATAAGGTCACAATAAAGAATAAATATCCTCTCCTAAGGATAGATGATTTTGTTTGACCAACTTCCGGGTGCCTCTTGTTTCTCAAAGATAGACCTCACATCTGGCCACCATCAGTTGAAAGTGAGGGAATGCGATATTCCAAAGACAACCTTTAGGAGAAGATATGACCATATTGAGTTCTTGGTCATGTCTTTTGGGTTGATGAATGCACCTGCAACCTTCATGGACTTGATGAATAGGGTATTCAGACAATATCTTGATATGTTTGTGATTGTGTTCATCAATGACATATTGGTGTATTCAAGAGATAAGGAGGAACATGCTATCCACCTCAGAGTTGTCCTCTAAACACTTAAGGACCATGAGTTGTATGAAAAGTTTCTGAAAATGTCAATTATGGCTTAAGTCAGTGGTTTTCCTATGGCATGTCATCTCTGGTGATGATATTTGAGTGGATGCTCAAAAAATTGAAGCGGTTAAGAACTGGCGCAGGCCGACATCTTTGACTGACATAAGAAGTTTATTGGGGTTGGCAGGCTACTACAACTTATTTGTTGATGGATTCTTTTCCTTATCCGCACCATTGACTATATTGACTCAAAAAAAGGTCAAGTTTCAGTGGTCCGGTGAATGTGAGAAGAGTTTCAAGGAGTTAAAGAACAGACTGACTACTGCACTAGCTCTAACCTTGGCCGATAGGACGAAAGATTTTGTAATCTATTGTGATGCCTCGAGAGTTGGACTGGGATGTGTGCTGAGGCAGAGAGGGAAAGTGATAGCCTATGCTTCCAGAAAACTTAAGGTTCATGAGAGGGACTATCCGACCCATGATCTTAAGTTTGCAGCGGTGGTGTTTGCACTTAAAATTTGGCACCACTACTTGTATGGAGTACATGTGGATTAGTTCACCGACCATAAAAGCTTGCAGTACATCCTTATGACATGAGTATTCTCTACCATTTAGGTATCATTGTTGCTGATGCTCTTAGCAGGGTGTCAATGGCTAGCACTGATGATGGTCACACTCCAATAAGCGGTCTCTATCAATAATTAACCTAACCGAGGTTAGGGTCGAATCCACAGGGAATATAGGGCTTGACTATAAGATTTCACTACTAATCATTCCTAGTATCTATAACTACAGTCTCTAGATGGGGGGGGGGTTGGGTATTGTGCTTCAAAGACACTAAAAATGAACACTAAATAAAATTCGAGAAAACACTCAATTTTGAGGGAATCGGGAATTGAGTTCCCCATGGCTCGTTGACTCAATTACCCTAGGTAACATGTCTTTTGAATAAGTTTGACAATTTAACTCAACATTTAGAAAGAGGCCTTAATTCTGAAAATGTTCATAAGGTGCTTTACATAATACTTACTTGATCCCATGTCAATTAGTAAAAGAAAGTATTTAAACAGAATCAAGTGCCTTAGTAATTTATATAAGAGCATTACGCTAGAGATTATTGGAAATCAACGCGTTACTTGTTAAGTGCTTCATTTATGTTTTAGTTTGGAAAAAGGATTGATTATGACTACTACATTGCCTTCGTAATCTATATTTATTTTAATGAAATTACACCAAGAAAAGAAATACCTTGAACATATGGATAGGTAGTCAGCAAAACTAACCAAATGATATGTAGATATTGAATGTCCAATTTAAGCGAATGGATGGAATGTGAACCTAATACCATCATAAAAATAACTCAGCTGCAATCCCAATGCCTTTCACAAAAGGTCTTTCTAGAAATGGAATAAAAAGATATCACATTTGACGTTTTGGCAAACTTCCCAGATTTCGTGCTAAAAGGAGAGACAGAGCTTACCTTTACATACCTTTCCAACAGACATCCAATGATCCAAAGTCTTATCATGAGAGTTGTTCCTTACGTCCTAAGCTTCACAAACAATATATATACGTATCTTAAACACACCTAGAAATAGTGCATAATTAAGTTTTAATGAACAGACTCGCCATATAACATTTACACGAGGAAACATCGTAGAACTTTGTAAAAATGACCGTAAAGGAACCCAAAAATAATTATCTAAACTCACTAGTAGGAAACCAAAAATAACCAACAAGAAAACTATTTTTTTAGCCCAAACACAGCTAATAGGAGGGGAAAACAATTGCGAAGAGTAAGACACACATTTCTAGGCGTCGGGACGAATTTTGACGGTAAAAATGCAAAAAACTCACTTAAATCACTTGGAAACCTTGAGACAACTCTCTTTAGTTTATAATCTATTTGGGATGAAATTCAACTGATTTGATATTTAAAAATCTCAAATTAGCGACATCTGTGGCTAGTTCACCCGACCGTCCCATGACCCGGGTTCTTGCCCAATCAGTCCCAGTAAAACTGTCATAATTTTTTATTCTAAGGTCGGTTTGATGCGTGGTTCTATTCGTTGGAAACTAAACTCATAGATATTCGATTGGATAGGTCATTGACCTTCTAACTCCTTAAATTTTGGGAGGTATGACCTGATACATTTGACCCAAATTTAAGAAGGATTTCTTAAAGAAACTTACGGTAACTTTGGCCCACCTTTATCTTGCAACTTTTTTTATTCCAAAAATTGATGTATGACCTTTATGCTACTAAAATAACCTTTAAAAATCCATTATTAGCAAATTATATGCTTCTAGTCTCATCCAATAAGTGAAACTTAATTTAAACCTTCTGAAAAGGGCAAGGTGCCACTCGGGCCATTTCTTTAAGCCCGAATGTGTATTTAGGGGATTCCTTTGACTTAAAAACTTTAAGTCCTTGATATTACCACTTATTGGCAGCATTATTATCCTTAGGTTCTATCCAAAATCATATATGTATTATATAACATGCCACCATATGTATATATATAGAAGACGAGAAACACGAGGTCTCACAGGCCCCCCCCCCGCCCCCCCGCCCCCCACCCCCCCCCCCCCCCCCCCCCCCCCCCCCCCCCCCGCCCCCTCCCACCCC
>JAPFFP010049015.1:0-31901 GCA_026153255.1 Solanum medicagineum
AGGAATCGGGCTTATAAAGTTTCTATTTCTGCAGTTGCTGTTCTATGGGCACTTGTTTTCCTTTTGAACTTGTGGATTGGTCATGGTGACCTTAATCAAGGTTAGTTCCATCAGTCTGAATTTATTTATTATATTAAGTCCTCAGGTTCAACTTAGCTGAAAAGGGTGATTAAGTTGCACACAACAACATATACAGTGTAATTCCACAAGTTGGGTTTTGGGAGTGGAGTCTACACAGCCTCACTCCCGCCTTGTGAAGGTAGAGAGGTTGATTCCGATAGCCACTCGCCTCAAATAAAGTATATTAAACTATGTATCTAAAGGGATTACAATAGAGAATAATCTATGATGAAAATAATAGCAAAAGAATAGAATCAACAACAAATAATGCAATAGCTGAAACAAACAGAGCAACAGGTAATACTAAAATTGAAGAAAAAGATAATAGGAGAGCAATAGTAATAATATAGATGAGTGAAACTAAACAAAGTGCAATGACCTACTAGCGTTGTACCCTCATCCTTGGCTTCCCTAACTTTCTTATCTAGGGTTATATCCTTAATAAGTTGGAGGTGATTAATTGTCACACAAATTGTGCCCTTTGTTAAAATTTATTGCAGTAGTTTATAGCAAAATAAGTTATTTAGTTTAAGATAAATTTGAATTTTGAATTTTAGTTAGGTTGTTTGAGTTGTTGAGATTTTGTAGGGGTGTCAATCGATTATTTTTTAAAAATTATACCATCCCAACTTTTTAGATATTTTATAATGTATAACTAAAATTAAATTTTTTAAAATCATCCCAATCATATTAGCTTCACTTCGATATCAATAAAGTTCGGGTAATTTTTGCTTTTTGTTTTTAAAGTATCACTTCAAAATAGTATTACAAAAATATTTTTTCGCAAATATGTTTTTGAAGAAAAACTTTAATTCTTTCATCAAAAAGTCAAGAATGTCAAATCTTCTTGCCGTATGATTTGATCTAAAACTTTATATAGGAATGTTTGCATAGATTTTGTCATATTGTTTGATGGAGCATCTATTATAGTATCTTTTAATTTGAAAGCTACTTAATTAAAAGCTAATTCAAGGACAAAGACCCTGAATCGTCCAATTACCAGAAGCCTAAGACCTATATTATTTATATTTGAAAAATTTTATAAAATATGTTTATATATTAAACTTAACATGTCAATATATAAAATATATTTTCATACATGTAAAGTTATTTGGTTTGGTTTGGAAATCATTTGGTTTCTTTTTATAAATTAAAAAGATCATCCCAATTGTTCGGGGCAGTTATAGACTTACAAAAAGTCCACGATTTTATTGAAAAAATGATAAAAGTTGGTTTGGTACAGTAAGGTTAGGTCGGTTTTTCATATTCTTTTGACACCCCTAATATTTTAGCTTATTTTAAATTTCAAATTATGTAGATTTTGTATTTTATGGTGGCTAATTAAAGCCCTTAATTGCTTAATAAAATTATTGAAAGAAATTGAAGCCATTTCAATCCAAAGAGAGACATTTTTAGTTCTAATGGCCAATCCTTTTGAAAAAACCAACAGATCTAGCTCTTTTTTTTTTTTTAGGTAAGTGTTAAAAACACACTTGAACTATTCCTTTTTTTTGAGTTTCATATGTAAACTATTGGGAGTGTGAGTTTCACATCTAAATTATTACTTATTAGTTTGAGAAACACACTTCTCTCTTTTATTCTACTCTCACCATGGTGTGTGTACTACGCTCTCTCTTTTATTTAAAAAGAAATGCCACATCACACTCCATGTGGACAAAGCTTTCTACCTTGACAAAAAATAAATAAATTATAGTATTAGTTAAAGTTAAATATTAAAGTATTACTATTTTAAAAAGTTTATAAAAAATATATTTCTTATCGATTCCACCACTTCCTCTCCCGTACCCCAATGTTTTGGTTTTTTATTTTTTTATCTTTGTAAAAATTTTTAAAAGACTTATTACTTCATCTCCCCCAAAGACTTATTACTTCATCTCCCCCCTCCTCTTTTAAATAATACTTTTTAGATATTGTTTTAAGTTTATTATAAAAAATAATTCTATCCTGGCTACCTCTTTTAAGACACTTCTTTTCGTTTTTTTTTGGAGAGCATTCTGTTAAGTTCGTTTAAAAGTTGTAATTTGTCTTCCATCACATCATTACTGTTTTTCAGAAGCTAAAGCTCTTATAAGATGTCATGTTTGTTTAATGTAGATGGCTCTGGAGATTTTCCTGTTGCTGTAAAATTATATACAGAAAATAAACCTCAATATGGTAGAGACACTTGTTCTGCTTTGCCCAAAACTGACAGTTCGTCACAGGAAATCCAATTTGAAGACTCGGCGAAGATTTCATGTACACAGGCAGGGGAAAGTCAGTGTACGAATGGAGAATCACGGGATATTTTGCAAAACAGCAACCCTGGTCCTGTGATTCAAGAACAAGCTAGTGAGGGAAAACCACAGTCAGCTCCATCTTCAGAAAAGGATGGTCCAAAATCTGACAGGTTTACTCGTGCCGTGCCTCCAGGTCTTGATGAATTCAAAAACAAGGCATTTAACGCCAAAAATCAGAACAAAATTGGCCAGACTGGAGGAATTATACATAGGTTAGAGCCTGGAGGATCAGAGTATAATTATGCTTCTGCTTCAAAAGGAGCCAAAGTCCTGGCTTACAACAAGGAAGCAAAAGGTGCTTCTAACATCTTGAGCAGAGATAAGGACAAGTACCTTCGTAATCCTTGCTCAGCTGAAGAGAAGTTTGTTGTCATTGAACTGTCAGAAGAAACCCTTGTGGATACAGTCGAGGTTGCAAATTTCGAACATCACTCGTCTAACCTAAAAGATTTTGAGCTCCTTGGTAGTCCCATTTATCCTACAGACACATGGACAAAACTTGGAAATTTTACCGCTGTAAATGTAAGGCATGCTCAGAGGTTTCTTCTTCCGGAGCCAAAATGGGTAAGATATCTTAAACTGAATCTTCTGGGCCATTATGGTTCAGAATTCTATTGTACCCTGAGCATTTTGGAGGTGTATGGAGTTGATGCTGTTGAAATTATGCTTGAGGATCTTATCTCTGATCAAGATAAGTTGTTTGTACCTGAACAAACTAGTAATGATGATAAATCTGTGTCCATTCGACATGTTTCTAATCATGGTGAAACTTTTCAAAATGTCAATGATGAAATGGAAAAGGATCTTGCTGCTGATGTTAAGAAGGGAGTAATGACAATCGATGTGCCTGACCCAGTGGAAGAAATTCGTCATCAACAGGTAAATAGGATGCCCGGGGACAGTCTAAAGATACTGATGAAAAAAGTCCGATCTCTGGATATCAATTTGTCTGTTTTGGAACGATACCTGGAAGAGTTAAATTCTAGATATGGGAAGATTTTCAGAGACTTCGACTCTGAATTGGGAGAAAAAGATGTTCTTCTTCAAAATATCAGGTCCGACATAAGGGGTTTATCTCACAGCAAGGATGCCTTAGTATGTGGCTTTCTTCCTCTTTATCTTTGCTCACCCTCCCCTCCCCTCCCCCCTTTTCTTTTTCTTTTTCAGATTTTTGTATGTGGTATAAGAGTGTAGTAGTATTTACCCCAATGTTATTCACTAAAATATTCCATCACTACGCTTTTCTCAGGATAAAGAAGTTGTCAACCTAGTATCATGGAAATCCCTTGTTTCCACACAGCTGGAAGAAATTATCAGGGGAAATGCTATTCTTAGGTATGTTTTTTCTCCTAATAATAGAATCAACAAGTCTCAGTAAGGCATCAAGATCTGGTGTTCTGTTCAATATATGAATAAAATAACTGGTTCTAATGCAATAAAATTTGTCCTATTTGTTTCCCCTGGGCCTTCTGCGCAGTTAGTGACCAATATGTTTTACTATCTGAAATAGACAGCCTGTTATAAAGTCTATTTGACCTGACTCTGTTCTCTTTCTCTATTTTAAGATAGGATGACGCCGTAAGTTATCTTTCTGGAAATGTATTAGTTTGTAAGAGTAGGATAGTAGGTAGAAATTAGAATTAACTGACATGGGGTAGGAATTATCTCTCTTAAATTGGGAAGCAATAAATTGTGGGATTTTATTTTTGTTTAATATTTACTATGTTGCATGTATGAAGTAGGGAACCAGTTGATGCAAATGAACGTTAATGCAGAAATTATTGTATGTCCAAATAACTGTATTTTTGAAAGAAACTTTCATGCCATGCTATTTATCTCAGCCGAAGAAGTGTTCAAATGTTGTACTACGAAACGACATTCAATGGAACTAGAGGAATTTGAATGCAAGTCTTACGTTGCTGCGTGCATGAACTAGAGGAATTGAAATTAACTTAATCCATATGCAAGATTACTATCTTTTTCAAAGCATTACAAATATGAATTTGCTTGTGTTACTCCTTTTCTTAAAATCAAATGAAACAGCTACATTCTTGTATAAAACCAAAATTTAGATGGCTAGAAGTGAATATATTGAACAGTTGCCCAATTTCCCATTGTAACGAGTGTCCTAATAAAGAACATTTACTTTCACTTTTGCTCGATATCCTTATTTTTCTGCATTGTGTTGTAACATTTGCATCATAATGCAGGAAGGAGGTCGAAAAGGTTCAGATGAATCAGGTACACATGGAGAGCAAAGGAATTGTTATTTTTCTTGTATGTTCATTTTTTGGATTATTGGCTCTTGTCAAGCTACTAGTAGATACAGTTTTGAGTAATTATAGGTCAGAAAATTCCAGGAAATTTTGTTCAGAGAGTTACTCCTGGTATTTCCTACTCTTGAGTTCTACCATTACAATTATAATCCTTTCCTTGTAATTTATGTAATATAGCTACGACAACATCTACTTGTTGAATTTGGAACTGAACTTTATAGTTTACTTGTCAAAAAAAAAAAAAAAAAATCTTTGTATAAACTGGAGGGGAGTATTAGTCTCCCATTTGGATATAAAATTTGCAAGTCCTTTCCCACATATCTTGTTTGTTTATAGAATTTATTTACTTTTTGACAGATTTTGGAAATCAAATCTTGAAATCTCAAAAATAGCTTCAGACACAAAATATGAACGGTGGGACTACTTTAACATTGTAAAACATGTCTCAAAATTTTATATTTTATAAAACAAAACCCTATACAAAAAAGTCCCCCCTCGATTTACGACCCAAAATAAATCCATTTTAAGCTTTTCATTTTTTTTTTTTTGGTTGTATTTGGATGAAATTGAGGTTTTGGGTTGACTGATATAGATGGTGGGTGTAAATTGATTTGAGTTTTTTAAATATTAAATTAAATTATTTGTATTGATTTTTTAAATCTATAAATCGAACTAAACTAATAAAATTTGAATTTTTTGATGTTGGATATTTGGAGATTTTTCAATTTTTTTGTAAAGCACTTATACAAATGTATAATTAATTTGTTCTTTAAATTTTTTTTTGTCTTACCAAAATACAACTATTCTATGGTGTTTCTTAAGAAAATAACACAAATATAATATGAGAATAACACTAAAATATTCATCAAAAAAATTAATAATGAAATCGTATAAAATAAATATTGCAAATAAATAAATAATAATGAAAATGATCATAATTTTAAAACGCTAAATCATCCTAAAGTATGTCTAATAAGTATTAGTTACATGACTAAACATTGATGGAAAAACTAAAATAAGATTATGCATTCTAATTGTGTAAGCCAATGTAAAACTAAAGAATAAATATTCAATATTTTTGTTTTTTCTAATGTTGAATTGTTTTTTTTTTGTTAGCATTATTATTGATTTGATATTATTTGGAGCTTTGTTAGAGTTATTAATATCTATAAACCATAATCATTATAGGACGATCCAAAATTCTAAATTAAACGTGAAATAATATGTTACAAGATAAAAACTATGAAAAAGTATAAGAAATATTTATAAATTATATCAAAGTAAATACTTTTATATATAAAATAAATTTTAATATTTATACGCGTAATGTTTTTAAGTTAAACAAATCTAAGTATAGTCGGGTTTCTTTTCTAAATATCAAAGTAAAACTAAACCACTAATTGGATTTTCTCTCGGTTTGACTCGATCTATGATTTGATAAGATTTTTTGTTCAATTTTGTTCACCCCTAATAGGTGGCATCAATGGAGCTTTTGTTATATTGAGTTAGCAAGTGTGTTTGTTTGATATTTTTGATATTTTTGAGAACTAAGAGGCTTTTGGTTACTGATTAGAGTAATGTAAGTATTAGTTTGTCACAATCCAAAATGGGTCGTAAGTGGCACCCACACCTAACCTGTTAAGTAGACGAACCAATGATATAAAACTCAACCTATATTAGTAGTTCAATTTATGAAATACAATGATAATACGAAAGCTCAAATTTATAAAATAAAAGTAACAAAATCACCAAGTCTATTACACAATATTTCCCCAAAACCTGAAAGTCATCATATCAAGGACATCTAATCTCAAATACTAAGTCTAAGAGTAGTAACACCAAAAAAGATAGATAAAATTGGTTTATGTCTGAAAACTAAGGACATAATGCCATAACTGATAGAATCCAACACGAGTTAGAATGTTAGCTCACCCTGAAATCTGATATACCGACAACCGACTAGAGCTGAGGGAGAGTCGAAGTGAATGGAACAATCACTGCACTCCACAAAAGCAAAACAAAGAAAAAATACAAGTAGGAGTCAGTATGAGCCACATGTACTGAGTAGGCATCATCGACCAACTCCAAATAGAAACCAATTTACATAAAGTAATATCAAAAAATCAATTATAGCATTTAACAGTGGCAAGCAGCAAACAATAAGTATAAGTGACAACACAATGAAACATAGATATAATCTGTCAATAATACCTAGAACACATGTGAGAACTCAAGCCTCCACACTATGCTTCTTTGGGGAGATAGGTTTTTTGAGATTGAGTATGTTAAATCATTTTAATATATTTTTCTTTATTATTATTGTGCTGGAACGTGGCACTCGATCCAATTATATCGTATCAGAACATGACACCCGATCTAATAATACCATGTCAGAGCGTGACACCCGATCCAAATATACCATGTCAAAATGCGGCGCCCGATCCAAATATACCGTGTCGGAATGTGACACCCAATCCAAATATACTATGTCGGAATATGACACGCGATCCAATTATACTCAATTCATCATTCTTTATCATTACTTTCCACTTCATTAAAAATGTTTCATCAAGACTTCTTTATTCAAGGCATTACTTTGATAAGATAAGTTTTGGGATTTCAGACCAATCACAACAACATATCAATCATCTCAACCACAACAATTAAATGCATAGAAAACTTCACAATAATACTTAATGAATATCGATCACAATAAAGGGTCTTTCTATCATACAGAATAAACAATAACCTATCTCAATCGAAAAACCACAACCAAGCTAGCTAATCCACCAATATTCTTCCTTACTTCAATATCTTTGAATGTTTTCAATCTATCAAATATATAATATTCATAAGAACACGAGTTTGTAAATACCAATATTACATCTATTCTAGGTTGAAAACTCACTCAATCCTATAAATCAATTTCCTAAATTTTGAGTTTAGGGTTAAATCTTATTCTTCCAAATAACATAGCCTAATAGTACTTATATACTACAATACACCTAATATTCGATTACCTATACTAATATATCAAAACTTACTTTATCATGTGGTAACCAAGGAAAAAAAACACTCTTAAATTAAAGTCAATTACTTAAGACTAATAATGTCTGCCACAAAAATATTCTACAGTACATTAACCTAACTATTATTGTCTTATTCTAATATACTCTCCTCTAATCATTACCTCATCATTATCCCATAATTCTATCATGCTTACCCATCGTAAATCTATTAACCCCCTTTTTCATGAATTTACTTATAAAGATAAAAACTACGTTACAAAATCTTAAATCATATCATTACCAATTATAGAAAAAAAGAAACTAATATGACTTACATTTATATACAAAAAATGCATAGATTGAGGGCACATAAATCTAACCTGATGAAGTTGTCGTTCTGGTTGTCTTTGCCGAACGTAAGTTTTTCTCCAACTCTTTTTTTTGTCTTACTAAAATAATTATGTACTATAAATGACAAATCCTACTAACTTATTTTAATATATATGAAAATAAGTAGTATAGAAGATTACATAAATTACCACTTTAGTCAACTACTTATTAGTTGAATTCAATTCATTCTTCATACAAATTATGGATAAACCCCTAATAAGTTTGTGCCGACTCAGTTCACATTATATGATAATTTGTGAGCTCAAAGGTGAAAATCTATATCACCTTCAACTTCGAATGAAAGATCTATATCAGATGTCATATTTCTTTACCTTACTCAGATTCCTTTCATAACGTCAATTTCAAATGCCTTAAACTATTATATATCTGATTTTATTCCTTTAACAAATTTGTCCACCAATCATATCCTTTAACCAATAACTCATGATATTTTATTTTTCATACTCTAAATGAAAACTTTAAGTAACACCCTTCCTTAGGTGCTTTAATAATTAAAAATAACTAACTTTACAATCCAAATTATGCATAAATCCTTTCAAATTTTCAACATCCAATGTAATTCGATCACTTCATACTTTACCAATTCATACCCTGAGAAAACATACTACCTTGAACTTAGACTCACTATGAAGAACTTGAATTCTAATTCCAATCATATAACCCAATTCCCCTTATCTGTCAATATTAACTCATACCATAAAGATCTTTACGAATTCATGTATCTTGACTTATTATTGATTGTCTCATTATCAACCTCACCATATCCTTTCTGGAAATTTCTATGTACTAATTACCATACTCAAAAATCACAAAAAGAGCTTATCATTATATTCAAGCCGCATATATATAGATTTCTTTTCAAATATTACCCAATAGCTCTCTAACCCGAATTAATGATGCATAACATTATCACTATAACCAAAGTAGAATAGATGGAACCACGTGTCTCTGAATTTAATTCTCCACTCTCTCGAAAGATACATCTTTGACCTTTACCATCAGAGTGAATGTCTTTATTCTTGTATATTTCTAAAGGCTAACCTACATCTTACTAATTTTATTCATTTTTGACTTTAACTCTTTTTAGTTCTATTCGAGCAGTGTCTCAACATACTCTATATCTTTTCATATGATCACATTACTCGTCAAAAGTAGTAATTCATGACATTAAAGATCCACAAGTCATTATTACCATACCAAATTCATTTAATCAAAGGTCCTTATTATATGATTGCATCCTGATCATAATCCATTACAAATTCTTATTATCATTATGCTCAGTAGCCATTCATTATCTTGAAACCGACCTTATCATCTGCATGATACTTTAAACCTAGTTATACCAACAGAATCTAAAGGACTAACCCAATTTTTATACACACTCTTCTATTAAAATCCTCAATTGCCTTCTCTCAAGTTACTTGTTGGGACTTTATTTATCCATAAGCTTATCATTTTAATATTGATCCACTCCCTTGGAGCTTATTATGAAGTCATCAATCCTCATATAAAATTCTTGAGATAGATTTCACCACCTACGCATTAGTTATACCAAAGTTTCGTTACTAAAATTTTTTCTTATCAATGCTTGACCCAAGTGTTTGTAGTAACAAAGTAGTTGGTTTCTCAAATGTGGATGCATTATCGAATGTCATTATACGAGCATATGATACAACTAGTAACTCTTTAAGTAATTAATATTTGCACTTGTCAATAGCGTATTTGTTTTTATATACCACTAGTACTACACCATGAAAAAATAGATCCACCATTAGAACACATCATACTTACTAAGAAAATAGTATCCAAATAGCCCATTTGATTGTAGATCATAAAAGTTTCTACAAATAGCACTGGATGCCTTTGCCTCTAGTCTTTTAGGAAAAGCATAACAATGGGCTCTATCACCCATTTGGCCATTGCCCCTATCGAGCTATGCTCCAGCAGTTTCAATTTACTCATCACCCTAATTGGACTGTTGACCACCACAATGTTGGCTATTATGCCTCCTAGAATGACGACTCCTACCATAGTAAATCATAAACTTAAAGTCTCACACAATTATATATTATCTTTAATATACATCTTAGGCCCTTTTCTTATCTAATGACTTATCCTTAATTCACTATTTTCATCTAAGGGCCATATTCACCGTACTCGTAACATCACACTTCTTTCAAGTAAACATCTTAGTTTCTCACTTATGCTATGTCAAGCTTACTAGAGCAAATCTCCAACTAATAGTTTGACTCTCGTCATGTTATTCCACTTTTTGTAATGCTCACCTAAAGTAAAAGCTTAGGGTGTAGTGCTAAACATGTACATTCATACTCTTTACATACTATACTAACTCTAAACTATTAGATAAAGTCAAAAAATATTAAACCCCTAAATCTTATGATACAAAATCAACCTTTATCTCATAGTATATCTAAGTATAGTGTCACAGTCTTAGAACTTCGCTAAGACTTTCGTGCGGCACTAGTAAATTTCTCATAATTCTTTCACGATCTTGCAAATACTAGGAAGCCTTTAACTCTTGATCGTTAAGGAACGCAAGATTAAGAAGACAAGAGAGTTTTAGAAAGAAGACTCTTTCGAACACTTGGAAGATTGCTATAACTTTCTTGGGTGGTTTGTACAAATGGGTGACCCTCCTATTTATATTACTACTTAGGGGCTAAAGTGTAATTTAATAATTAATTACAAGTCCTCACGTATTTACACTTTAGTGCCCTCTCTAGAATCTTCCATACTACTCTAGAGAGAACTAAAGACAACACGATATTTCTATACAATTCTAGAGTCTTCCATGACTACATTTTTCTACATTTCTCTAAGACTTCTCAAGATTCTCCTACAATATTCTAGAGTCTTTCACACATCTCTAGAGAGTTCTACACATCTCTAGATTCTTCCATATATCTCTAGAGAATTCTACACTTCTCTAGAGTCTTCCAAGGAACTTCAAGAGCTATCTACAATGTTCTAGAGTCTTCTGGAAACCTCTCCAAGACTCTAGTTTCTTTCTTATTTTTAAGAACAAGTGGTGTGCCGTCAAACTTTCTCCCACCTGATGTTGCAACGTGCTCGGTGCAATGCTACTGATGGAACTCCCTGTCTCCACCTTCGGACTGCTACAAGTCTTTCTGCTATCCCTTTGTGGTCTTCTCTGGAGTTCGCTTCCTTTTCGTGCCTGAGGAGTACTGCTGTATTTGGTTGTCCTTTCTCCCTCTTGGCTTCCTCCGATGGCTTCTCCTCTAATGACTTTTCCTCTTAGCGGGCATGGAACACGACAATGACTTTTTACATTGGAACCCCTCCACAAGCCGCAAGGCCGATAGATGAACTTGTCCCCCTGAATTGGGCATCTGCACTAAGGGTACCATGTAGGAACCTCCCTGCTCCAAGACCACGAGTTATTAGAGGTAGGGGTCGATTAACACATGGTATTTCCAAAAAAATCCCTGCCCAAGGATGATGTCAAAGAGATCTACTAGAGCTACATGAAAGTTGGTCTTACCACGCCACTTACCCAACACTACGTCGATTCCTTGAGCAACTCCACACACAGGAGTCATTGGCGCATTGACTGTCCTAAGTTGCGCATTACTTGGGGTTATATTTCATCCCTAACTTAGTTGTCGCAGACTTAGTCACGATGTTAGCCTCTGTGCTTTTGTCGACCATGGTATGAGCGGGTCGCCCATTGATTGATGTCCATGTATTGTGCATGACGCTCCTTCGTCTTCTCTGCTTGCTGCATGATAGCTCCGCATAGCCCAATCACACCTACCTTGGCTGTGTTTAAATCTTCCCCCAATTCGGGTGCCTCGTTCTGCACCTTCTTCTCCTTCCATTCTCGCAATATGACACTAAGGCTCTTCAATTCGGGGCACTTCTTGTAACTATGCATCCCCCCGCATATGTAGCACTTAAGCTCTTTCTCGGGCTGTGTCTTTCCCTCTCCACTACTTTGTCGCCCGGACCTCCTGTTATCAGTCCTACTGGTGTCATGATGCTTGAGATGTGGCTGCCAACCAATTCCTTTGCCATCATCTCCCCACCTTGGTCATGACTACCATCCGAGTCTTCTCCCTGGTCTTTACCTTGCCTGTCATGTTAAGAGTCCGTCAAAGCCTCGCCTGTGTGATGGCCTCATCGATGGTCCTAACTTGTCGGCATTCCAGCTCCGTCTTGGCCCAGTTCTGCAAGTCGTCGATGAAGTGGAACATCATTACATCATCTATGAGGTTGGGGATCTAGAGCGTGAGAGTAGTAAACTCCTTCATGTAGGACCTTATGCTACCCGTCTACCTCAATTCCCTGAACCTTCGTTTTGCCTCATAGATGACGTTGTTCAAAAAGAAGGCCTTCTTGACTCGCCTTTGAACTGATCCCATTTGTTGATGACACATAGCCCTTTCCCTATCTCCAACTCCTTTCGTTTCCACCATAACATGGCCATTTCCGTCAGATACAACATGACTGTGTTGATCTCGTCTCATCGCTACTTACCTTGTTGCACTTGAAGTAATTCTCCAAGTGCCACAATAAATTCTCCACCTCTTGCACGTCTCAGATGCCTTTAAAGACAGGTGGCTTGGGAGCCTTGATCCTGGCCTCCCTTTCTATGGCCAACGTAACATATCTCCCTTCCTTGACAACTTCCTCGAACTCTTTTATCCTTGCGTCATGGCTTCTAATATGCCCATGAACCTGCCCTCCAAGGCTTCAACCCTGCTCTCCCAGGAAATGTGTGCTTCTTTCGCATCGACTTCTGCTACCCTCTGAACGTCCAAGTCCTTGCAGATGCTGTCATTCTTCTCAAGGTTGAATTCCTCCAAGGTCTTGAACTTGCCATCGATCTCGTTCAAGCGATGGCCCAGCAACTCTACTGCTTGATGGCCAGTCTCCACTCTGGCGACCCACTCCAGTCCTGGCGTGATGTCTGTTGGCAACTCGGCATGCTCATCATTACTTACTTCTGCGACTGGGGGTGAGACAACATCGCTTGGAGATTTTCTTCCCCTTGTGTTTCTTGCCAACATCCAGCATAACGTCGGTAGTGTTAGTAGCATAGAATTCTCCATCACTTGCCATAGTTTTCCTTAGTAAACCTCACTCTGTTACCACTCTATCACAGGCTTAGAACTTCACTATGACTTCCGTGCGACACTAATCAATTTGCTCACGATTCTTTTACGATCTTGCAAATACTAGTAAGCCTTTAACTCTTGATTGCTAAGGAAATGCAAGATTAAGAAGACAAGAGAGCTTTAGAAAGAAGACTCTATAGAACACTTGGAAGATTGCTGCAACTTTCTTGGATGGTTTGTACAAATGGTTGGCCCTCCTATTTATAATACTACCTAGGGGCCAAAGTTTAATTAATAATTACTTATAATTCCCTCACTTATTTACACTTTAGTCCCCTCTCTAGAATCTTCCATACTACTCTAGAGAGAACTAAAGACTACAAGATATTTCTATACAATTCTGGAATCTTCCATGACTACATTTTTCTACATTTCTCTAAGACTTCTCAAGATTCTCCTACAATATTCTAGAGTATTCCACACATCTCTAGAGAGTTCCACACATCTCTAGAGTCTTCCATACATCGCTAGAGAATTCCACACTTCTCTAGGGTCTTCCGCACATCTCTAGAGAGTTCCACAAATCTCTAGAGAATTCCACACTTCTCTAGAGTCTTCCAAGTATATTCAAGAGCTATCCACATTGTTCTAGAGTCTTCTGGAAGCCTCTCCAAGACTCTAGTTTCTTCCTTATTTTTAAGAATAAGTGGCGGGCCGTTACATAGTCTATCATCACATTCCCTTTCATAAGTTAAGTAGTATCTATCTTAATCATTATATCTATTTACCTAACTAAGTTCTTAACTCTATAAATCTCATGTGATTCATCTTTCAAAATCATGAGCCTGGTTTAGGTTTACCACCTTATGCCCACTGTTCTTCTATTCAACACCCATACTTGATCTTTACTAACATAATGTCATGTCAACATCAACTCTTTCCTCAGCTGAGTGTACTCCATCTCATACTAACTAAAAACTCTTCCTCTTCCTTCTATCATGAAAGTTAGATGATGCCACTTTTTAACCAAAAACTCAGGAGGGTTTGACTCATCACTCTATTTCTTAGCTTATCACCACATGACTCTTAGCTATCTACTTCAATCATCTACTATTCTCACTCTTCATGGTTTCTACATCTTTCTAACTCTAGGATTATTTTGTTACTTATGAATTACAAAAGCCTTCAACCACTTTCTCTAAAGGGGGAATCAAATACTATTAAGTATTCATAGGTATAACTTAACTACCCTCTCAAAGATAACATCTGAAGAATGCTTTGGAGAACAAAGTCTAGAAGTACATCATATCTTGCTCTAGCTCAAATGCATGATTCATATGAATAAGAATGCGTTATTTCAGATTGATAACCTTAAGCATGCTAGTTGGCTCCTCTCAAGCCTGATGCAGTCTCTTTACTTTCTGAATGCTTTATCTGAAGGTAACTCATTATAATCGATAAGAAAATCAAAGAATCCTTAGATTTAATATCCCTGAAGATCAAGAGTTTCAACTTTAAGAACTTAGTGAAGAGATTCTATTGGCCACTAGTCATCAAGACTTATATTCAATTGACAAAATATGCTTGTCTCCGAAGACACACCATATGAGGAGCTACAATAGCTGCATGTTGCTCTAATTCTAACCATTGCGAAAGAGAGTGAAAAAGATCAGATACCAATTGGTATCACATAGATACCAATTGGATTAAAGTAATAGCATGAAAGAAATAAAGAAGGGAGTTTTCCTAAGGTCTTGCAGCCTCTCGAAGAAAAGTAAAGGCGTCCCCATACCGTTCCGCAAGACTCTACTATGCCTGTCCTAGTGTGATGAGTTCATTGAATGAAAAGCTCTAATACCGAGTTTGTTTTCATGACCCAAGCCTAGCGCCTAGATGTGACACGATGAATGGGGAACCTGAAGGAACGCCAAACAAGCCTCTTAGCATATCATACACACGTCCTTGGTCGCGAAATCAATAAAATACAACAAGAGATAGTAGATAGGGACAAACAGGGCTAAGGGACAATTCTCATATCATAAACATCAAGAATCAAGAGAGAGTCAAAGCTCAATACGTAATACAAACATGTCCAACAACACCTCTAAAACATAAATACTTAGCGGGGGCCAAGACAAGCTACCGGGCTCACCCTCATAGTCAACATATATACAAAAGAAGGATAGTCTTACAACATAGCCGGAGATCATAAGCATCGTCCCCCAAAATGGAGGACTCACCAAAGAGCTTAAGAGATGTCGTACTAGCCATGTGGAGGAGGATGATCGAGTGGGGCTCTAGTTTCTACATGGTGACATCATGTAGGCATAGAGTATGCGTTAGTACGTTTGAATATACTAAGTATGTAGGATGCAATGCAACAAGTGCTAAGCACCATAAACAAAATGCATAACATAGGCAATGGATAAGAATATAACAATATGGCATATATGAATGATTCTTGATGTAACCATGCTTATATAGAACATAATACATGTGTAAGGAGAGAGCATTGATAGTGCATATCCAAGGCCTACCTTCCCGTTGGAGAGGCAAATGAGGTACGAACCCCTCAATAGGTTGATGAGGTACAAAGCCCCCAACATTGTTGATGGAGTACAAACCCCCCAATATGGTTAATAGAGTATAAACCTCCCAACGTGGTTATCAAGGTACAAACCCTTCGACATTGTTGCATGGGTATACTAGCTCCCCAGTGAGGTGATCAAGGTACAAACCTCTCAACAAGGTTACCCGGGCCTATAAGCCCCCGAGTGAGGCTTGGTCAATTCTCAACACTATAGAGATAATATCATATACGTATATTCATTTCATCATCACATAGTCATTCAACTCATAAAACATGCATTTGACCTTCAATTCCTCAAGAAACCCATAACCGGATATTTTATCAAATACTTGGCGGGTGTGTAGTGCTAGTGAAAAACCATGCAATTCAAGAGTGTAATCATACTAGAAAATCCAATGTAAAACTATCAATAGATACTTGGTAACACCCTCAAGCAACATATATCAAAACCCTTCATCAAATCTCACAATAGATCTTAGATTCATAGCTCAAAACGTGCTAAAACAACCATACTTTCATGAAACCCCAACATAGCTAGTAAGGTTAGGAGGAAAGAGTAAGGTGAAAATCAAAAATTTGAAAAACTATCCAAAAGAGGGATTGAGATGTCATGCAACAATTGTCACAACAAGGGTCACAATAAAAGAAAGTGTCCTTTTAGTGCTTCTGCTAGTGCAAGTTCATCACAAGCTGCTGCAGGCACTAGCCCAAGAGCATCTCCTGTTGCTACTGATGGCCCAAGAGCATCACCTGCTGCTGTTGCTCCAAGAGCATCTCCTGCTCCTGCAAGTGGCCCAAGATCAATACTTTTGCTGCTGATGGCCCAAGAGCATCACTTGCTGTTGCTGATGGCCTAAGACCATCTCTAGCACCTGCTGCTGGCCCAACACCATCTTCTGCTCCTGCTGCTGCTCCAAGAGCAGTGCGCAATGAAATTCATAATAAGTAAGACCCATGAGTAAATCAACTTTAAATCATGCAATTTTAGGTAAAGAAAAACTTGGGTATCATGGGTGAAAGGAACCCATTAAAGAACCCCATATACCTTAGCTTTAGGGAATAACTTGATGAAGATTGGAGATGGAGACTTGAAGCTTGAATGAGAACCTTAGAATCCGGATGAGTTTTGAGACTTGAAATTTGGAGATGAAATATTGTTTAAGTGTTTGGGAGTATATTTGGGAATCTCTTGAATAATATGAGGGTGAAATAAGGCTAAGTATAGGCATTTTCACGCATGGAAAAACTTAGGCCCAAGACCCCAAGCCTTGGACCAAGATAGAAAAACTGGACAAAATTTACACTATGGCGCGCCAGGGGCGCGAAAAGCTCTCTGGAAATCGATTTTTGACAAATTGAAATTGCGATTTGTTTTCTCTAAAATCGAGATTAGACCCACTTCCCACTCAATTAAATCCCCTGAACAAAAATATGAAGTTGAATTTTCGATATCGCGCATGAATTTTGAAATATATGGAAATTACGATTTTGGGCACTTTCGAGGCATATTTTCTGGCACTTTTTTAGGGGTTTTCCTTTTTCACGACCCAAAATGGGCCATGAGTGACACACCCGCACCTAACCTATTAAGTGGGTGAACTAATGATATAAAACCCAACCTATATTAGTAGTTCAATGAAATACAATGATAATATGGAAGCTCAAATTTTTAAAATAAAAATAACAAAATCACTAAGTAAATTACACAGTGTTTCCCCAAAACCTGAAGTTCATCACATTATCTAATCACAAGTACTAAGTCTAAGCTTAGCAACACTAAAATAGATAAATAAAATGATTTCTGTCAGAAAACTAAGGACATCATGCAATAATTGACAGTATCCAACACGAGCTAGAAGGTTAGCTCACCCTGAAATCTGATATACTGACAATCGACTAGAATTGAGGGGGATTCGAAGTCAATGGAACACTCGCTGCACTATACAAAAGCAAAACAAAGAAAAATACAAGTAGGAGTTAGTACAACCACATGTACTGAGTAGTTGTCTTCGCCGACTCCAAATAGAAACCTATATACATAAAGTAATATAAGGAAATCAACTATAGCACTTAATAGTGGCAAGCAACAAACAACAAGTATAAGTGAAAGCATAATGAAACATAAATATAATAATCTGTCAATAATACCAAGAGCACACATGAGGACTCAAGCCTCCACATCACGCTTATTTAGGGAGATATGTTTTTTGAGATTGAGTATATTAAATCATTTAAATATGTTTTTCTTTATTATTATCATGCCAAAACATGGCACCCGATCCAATATATATCGTGTCAGAACGTGACATTCGATCCAATTTACCGTGTTGGAACGTGGCACCTGATCCAAACATACCGTGTCGAAACGTGACACCTGATCCAATTATACTTAATTCATCATTCTTTATCATTAGTTCCCACTTTATTAATAATATTTCATCAAGCCTTCTTTGTTCAAGGCATTACTTTGATAAGATAAGTTCAAGATTATGAATTTTATGGTCTTGGGATTTCAAACCAATCACAACAATATATCAATCATCTCAACCACAACAATTAAATGCATAAAAAAATTCACAACGATACTCAATGAATATCAATCACTATGAGAAGTCTTTCTATTCATAATAAACAATAACTTACCTCAATCGAACAACCAGAACCAAGCTAGCTAATCCACCTATAAACTTCCTTTCTTCAATATCTTCAAATGTTTTCAATCTATCAAATATATAATATTCATAAGAACATGAGTTCATAAACACCAATATTACATCTATTCTAGGCTGTAAACTCACACAATTCTATAATTAATTTCCTTAAATTTTGAATTTAGGGTTAAATCTTGATTCTTCCAAATAACATATCCCTAATAATACCTATACTACAATATACCTAATATTTTATTACCTACTCTAATGTATCAAAACTTACTTTATCATGTGGTAACCAAGTTAAAAAAATACTCTTAAGTTAAAGTCAATTACTTAAGACTAATAATGTCTCCCACAAAAATATTCTACAATACATTAATCTAACTATTATTGTCTTATACTAATATGCTCTCCTCTAATCATTACCTCATCATTATTGAAACGACCCCAAAAAGTGCTCGAAAATGTGCCTTGGAAGTACCCAGAATCGTAATTTTCATATATCTCAAAATTCGCTTACGATATCAAAAATCTGATTTCATATTCTTGATCAGGGGGTCAAATTGAGTGGGAAATGGGTCCAACCCCAATTTTAGAGCAAACAAATTTCAATTTCATTTTCTCAAAAATCAAATTCCAGTGAGCAATCCGTGCCCCTGGACTGACGTGCCAAGGGCGCGCTATAGTGTAATTTTTGTTCAGTTTTTCTATCTCGGTCCAAGACTTTTGAGTTTTGGGCCTAAGTGTTTCCATGCGTAAAAATACCTATATTTAGCCATATTTTACCATCATATCATCCAAGACATTCCCCAATACTCATTCAAACACTTAGACTCACATTTCATCCTAAAACTCAAGTCCCAAAACTCATCCGGATCAAAGGATTTCATTCAATCTTCAGTTCTCCATCTCCAATCATCATTAAGTTATTCTCCAAAGTCAAGGTATGTGGGTTTCAACCATTGGGTCCTTTCACTCATGGTGCCTAAGCTTCTATTTCATCTAATTTACATGCTTTTAAGTTGATATTACATATGAGTCTATTATTATGAATTTGACTACGAACTATTTTGGGATTTTGTAGAAGTGTGATTGTTTTAGCATGTTTTGAGTTATGACTCTTGGTTCTAACTTGAGATTTGATGAGGGATTTTGATGTACATTATATGTTGGTGTTACCAAGTATTGGTGGGATGATTTACTTCAAGATTTCTTGCATGATTTCACTTTTTAATTGCATGGTTTAACACTAGCATTGCACACCCACCTATTGTTTGAAATGTCCAGATTATGATTCTTGAATTGTTGAAAGTCTGATGCTTGGCATATGAGATATATGACTTTATGATGATGAAAGTATGTTGTACATGTGTTAATTTCATGATGAATTTCCATAGTTTTGTGAGTTGACCAAGCCTAGTACGTAGGGTAGTAGACCCGTATAACCATATCGAGGGGTTGGTACCTTTGTTTCCTAGTACGAGGGGTAGTAGGCCAGTATAACCATATTGAGGGTTTTGTACCTCATTAACCATATCGAGGGGTTGGTACCTTGGTTGCCTAATACGAAGGGTAGTAGGCCCGTATAACCATATTGAGGGGTTTGTACTTCATTAACCACATTGAAGGGTTGGTACCTTGGTTGCCTAGTATGGGGGGTTATAGGCCCGTATAACCATATTTAGGGGTTTGTACCTCATTCGTCTCTCAAGGGGGTGGTAGGCCTTGGATATTCCATATTGATGGTCATTTGCTACACATGTATTTTGTTCTATACAAGCATGACTTACTTCAAGCATCCTTCATTCATGTGACATTATTATTATGCTATCTATTGCCTCTGATATTGCATTTTGCCTATGTTGCCTATCTATTGTTGTATTGCATCCTACATACTTAGTACATTCAAATGTGCTAATGCATACTCTATGCTTACATGATGTCACCATGTAGGAATCAGAGCCCTACCTGATCATCATCCTCCTCTACATGGCTAGTAAGATTGTGTCTCAAGCTAGTTGGCGAGTCCTCCATTCCACAGACAATGTTTATGATCTCATGTTATGTACTAAAACTATCTTCTCTTATGTCTATATTGACTATGAGGATGAGCCCGATTCTTGTCTTGGCCCCCCTTAGTATCTAAGTTTTATAGGTGATATTGGACAGATTTTATATTATGCTATGAGCTTTGACTCTCTTGAATCTTGATGTTTATAATATGAAAGTTGTCCCTTAGCCCCATTTATCCCTATTTACAATCTCTTATTGTAATGTATTGCTTCCGCGACCAAGGATGTGTAATGACATGTTAGGAGGCTTGCTTAGGGTCCCTTTGGGTTCCCATGCGCCGTGTCTCATCTAGGCCCTAGGCTTGGGTCATGAAAAACTTGGTATCAGACACTAGGTTATTAATGGTCCTCGGTATCCAACACACCGCATTGATTAGAGTCTTATTCATGGTTGTGTTGTGCACCACAACTATGAGTAAGAGGCTTTAAGACATTTTAGGAAATGTTTCCCTTCTTCTTACTCTATGTAGTGCTATAGATGTTGAGGTAAGGTTTCTCCCCCTTAACGATTGTTCTTTGCTATTCTAGATCATGCCTAACACAAGAGGATGAAGAACCCACACACTTGAGGAACAATCGGCTCATGTTGAGCTCCGGGATGCTCTCACTTTGCTTGCACAAGTTGTGGCTGTCCTAGCTAATCGAGGAGCCCACGCCCCTCATGCTCCTACACTGGCATCTCCGGTAAGAGACTTCATAAGGATGAATCCCCAGAATTCTATAGGTCAAAGGTGGATGAGGACCCTTAAGAGTTCATTGATGAGGTCTACAAGGTTTTCGCTATTATGGGGGTTAGATAGGAAGAGAAGGTGAAGTTGGTCGCTTGCCAACTCAAGGGGGTAGCACAAATATGGTATAATCAATAGAAGGAGGAGAAGGGAATCACTAATGTGGTGCTTTGGGAGGAGTTCAAGGCGGCCTTTCTTAACTAGTTCTTTTCTCTTGAGCTTAGGGAAGCGAAGTTAGTTGAATTTATGAACTTAAAGCAAGGTGGTATGAGTGTGAGGAGGTATGCCCTCAAATATAACCAACTATCAAAGTATGTTCCTCACTTGATGGCTGATTCTAGGTCAAGAATGAATAAGTTTGTTATGTGGGTCTCCGATCTGGTAAGTGAAGAGTTCTGATTTGCAATGCTTATTGGTGACATGGACTTGTCTCGGTTGATGACATATGCCGAGCAAATGGAAGAAGAAAGTCGAGAAAGAGGAGGGGCCATGAGGCCAAGAAAGCTTGCCTTGAGGGCAAGTTCCAAAGGGGTGCTAGATTTCAAGGCTCGAGGCCTCCTCATGCTACTAATAGGGGATTTGCCAATGACTTCCCTAGGCCTCAAGGTAATGTTGGTGGTGTGGCTCCCATTGATGGGTGTCCTAAGTGTGAAAGGGGTCATAAGGGCCTATGTCTAAAGGGTACCAATACATGTTTTGATTGTGGGGAGCTTGGTCACAAGAGGGTTGATTGTCCAAGAAATCGTGGCAAGGTTCAGGGTGCAAATATGGTCCCATTGGATAGAGGTGGTCCTTAAGGTGGTGCCCCAAGGCATAATAGCTTTTATGCTCTACATAGGAGGCAAGGGGTTGGTAAGTTACCCGATGTTGTTTCCATTATGTTGAAACTTTTTGATGTCAATATATATGCTTTGATTGATCCGAGTGCCACCCTTTCCTTTGTTACCCCCTTTGTTGCTAAAAGTTCCATGTTTAGTCGGAGTTGTTGCATGTGCCATATGAAGTGGCTACTCCTATTGGTGTATCTATTGTTGCTAGGAGGGTGTATAGGAATTGTCCGGTTTGTATATTGAATAAAATCCTATCTTGTGATTTTGTTAAATTAGACATGATTGATTTTGATGTTATTCTTGGGATGGATTGGTTGCATGCATACTATGCTTCTATTGATTGTAGAACCCGTAGGGTCAAGCTTAAATTTCCTAATGAACCTGTCCTTGAGTGGGAAAGTAATGATGTGGTATTGAGAGGTAGGTTCAACTCATGCATTAAAGACCATAGGTTGATTTCCGAGGGGTGTTTGTATCATGATGTGGAGTCCAAAGTCCCTTCCATTGAGTCGGTTTTGGTTGTGAATGAGTTTCTTCATGTCTTTCTAAATGACCTTCCCGGTGTCCCTCCTAAAAGGGAGAGAGATTTTGGTATAGATCTTCTTACTGACACCCAAGCTATCTCTATTCCCCCTTACTATATGGCCCCGATGGAGTTCAAGGAGCTAAAAGAGCAATTGAAGGATTTGTTGGAGAAAGGGTTTATTAGACCTAGCCAATCCCCTTGGGGTGCACTAGTGTTATTTAAAAAGAAGAAAGATGGCTCACTTAGAATGTGCATTGACTACTGGCACTTCAATAGGGTCACTATGAAGAATAGATATCCTCTTCCAATGATTAATGACTTCTTTGACCAATTGCAAGGGGCTAGCTTTTTCTCTAAGATTGATATTCGGTCCAGATAGCAGCAAGTGAGGGTGAGGGACTGTGATATTCCCAAGACAGCCTTCTGGACTAGATATGAGAATTATGAATTTGTGGTGATGTCCTTTGGGTTGACTAATGCACCGGCCATTTTCATGGACCTAATGAATAAAGTCTTCAAGCCCTACCTTGGTTCCTTTGTGGTGGTCTTCATTGATGATATTTTGATCTATTCTCATAGTAGGAAAGAGCATATGGGTCATTTGAAGGTGGTGTTGCAAAGGTTAAGGGAGGGAAAAGTGTATGCTAAATATGATAAGTGTGAATTTTGGTTGAAGGAGGTGTCATTCTTGGGTCATGTGGTGTTGATGAATGGCATAAAAGTGGATCCTAAGAAAACTGATGTGATTAGGAATTGTCCTAGACCATTGACCCCGTCGGATATAAGGAGTTTCTTGGCCTTGGGGGTTACTATAGAAGGTTTGTGAATGGGTTCTCCTCCATTGGTTCTCCTTCATTGGTTCTCCTATGAAAAATAGACTCAAAAGAAGGTGAAATTTGTGTAGACCGACAAATGTAAGAAAAGCTTCCCAACATTGCAAGATAAACTTGTGTCCACTCCTATACTGTCTCTACTAGATGGGCTTGAGGGTTTTGTTGTGTATTGTGATGCATCTAGAGTTGGTTTGGGTTGTGTACTAATGCAAAATGGTAAGGTCATAGTCTATGCTTCTAGGAAACTCAAGGTGCATGAAAAGAACTACCCTACCCATGCTCTTGAATTAGCCGCCGTGGTGTTTGCATTAAAGATTTGGCAACATTATTTGTATGGGGTGCATTTTGATGTCTTAACTGATCATAAGAGCCTTCAATATGTCTTCATTCAAAAAGATCTTAACTTGAGACAAAGAAGGTGGCTAGAACTCCTTAAAGATTATGACATGAGTGTGCATTATCATCTGGATAAGGCTAATGTTGTGGCGGATGCTTTGAGTCGGGTTTCAATAGGTGGCTTAGCTCATGTGGATGGTGGTGATAGGGAGATGGCTAGGGAGGTACATAGGTTGGCTAGATTGAGGGTGAGGTTGGAGGATGTGGATGATGGTGTTGTTGTTGTTGATGGTTCTAAATCTTCCTTGATTGATGAGGTGATAGCTAAACAACATCTAGACTCCTCCTTGCTTGAGTTGAAGGCCTTGGTGAGAGTGTACAAAATAGAGGTTTTCTCCCAAGGGGGAGATAGGGCCCTTAGACAGCAAGGCAGGTTGTGTGTGCCATGTGTTGATGGTTTGAGGGAGAGAATTCTTTATGAAGCCCATAATTCCTCTTACTCTATCCACCTCAGCTCCACCAAAATGTATAGAGACTTGAGGGAAGTGTATTGGTGGGGAGGCATGAAGAGAGATATTGCCAAATTTCTTTTCGGTTGCCATAGATGTCAACAAGTCAAAGTCAAACACCAAAGGCCGAGTGGCCTAACCCAAGATATAGAGATTCCTACTTGGAAATGGGAGATGAGTAACATGGATTTTTTGGTTGGGTTGCCCAAGACTGGGAAAGGTTTTGATTCCATATGGGTGGTGCTTGATAGGATGACGAAATCGGATCACTTTCTACTGGTCAAGACTACATGTAGGGATGAGGAGTATGCAAGGTTGTACATCCATAAGTTAGTGAGGTTGCATGGGTTTCCCTTATCGATTATATCGGATCGTGGTGCATAATTTACTTCACACTGTTGTAGATCTTTTCAAAGGAGTATTGGATCCAAAGTTCACCTTAGTATGACCTTTCACCCTCAAATGGATGGCCAATCTGAAAGGACGATTCAAACACTTGAAGATATGCTTAGGGCTTGTGTCTTGGAGCTTAAAGTAGTTGGGATGATCATTTTCCATTTACTGAGTTTGCCTACAATAATCGCTACCACTCTAGCATCGATATGGCTCCTTTTGAGGCTCTTTATGGGATATGTTATAGATCACCGGTGGGTTGGTTTGAGGTTGGAGAGGTGGATTTGTTGGGGCCAGATCTGGTTATGGAAGCTCTTGAGAAGGTTAAGATGATTAGGGAAAGGTTGAGGGTAGTCCAAAGTCATCAAAAATCCTATGCCGATGTACGAAGAAGAGAGCTAGAATTCCAAGTGGGTGATTGGGTCTATTTGAAGGTTTCTCCAATGAAAGGTGTGGTTGGGTTTGGCAAAAAGGAAAGTTCAGTCCAAGGTATGTTGGTCCTTATGAGGTAACAAAGAGGGTTGGCAAGGTAGCTTATGAGTTGAAGTTGCCTAGTGAAATGAATTTGGTACATCCGGTATTCCATGTCTCTATGTTGAGAAAATATGTTGGTGATCCTAATGCCATTGTGTCTCTTGATGTTATGGGTGTTGTTGACGACAACTTAACTTATGAGGAGGTGCCGGTTCAGATCTTGGATAGGCAAGTAAAGAGATTGAGAAACAAGGAGGTAACATCCGTTAAGGTCCTTTGGAAGAACTAAGAAGTCAAACGTGCTACTTTAGAGACTGAAGCGGATATGCAAAAGAAGTACCCTTATCTCTCCCACTCCACTCGAGCCTAAGGTACTACTCCTAAGTTCCATATGTGACCTCAAGCCTTATATTTCAGCCCCTAAGTCATTCATATGCATTCATGTTTAAGTTGGTAAACTTATGATGATTTTAAACTTATGTTGAGAATTTGAAAATGGTGTTTTACATGTTATGTTTCATTCTTGTTGGGGTTGATTTGTTCATGATCACTTTCGTCTTGTACATGTCTTCTACATTCGGGGACGAGTGTTCCCAAGGGAGAGATATTGAAATGACCCTAAAAAGTGCCAAAAAACGTGCCTTGGAATGCCCAAAATTTTGATTTCTTTATATCTAAAAAACCATTTGGTTTTTCTAAAATCCGACTTCATATTCTAGTTCAGGGAGTCCAAATTAGGGTGACAAGGGTCTACTCTCGATTTTCAAGTGAAGAAATAGATTTATGAAATTGTACGTGGTGCAATTTCCAGAGAGCTTTCCGCGTTGCGGAAGATTGGAGTTTCCGCATCGCCTCTGTGATGCGGAGATGTGTATCTGGGCGCTATTTTTTTTAGCCTACTCAATATTTTTCTAAGTGTTGATCCCAAATTTCCCAAGCATGTTTTCACTTATACTTAGAATTATTTTACTCTTATATCACTCTAAACATTTCCCAAAATCCATTCCCGCACTTTGTCTTATTTTACTCTTAAAAACCAAGTCCCTAAACCCTCATCCAAATTTAAGGATTCTCTTCAAGCTTCAAGTCTCCATTGTCAACCTTCACCAAGAACTTCTCCAAAGCTAAGGTATGTGGTGTTGAACCATTGGGTCCTTCCACCCATGGTGCCTAAACCCTCTTTTACTTAACAACGCATGATTTAAAGTTGATTTTACATGTGGGTCTTGTATACTGAGAAATTTACTGCACAATGATTTTAGTACATGAAAATATGATTGTTATAGCATGTTTTGAGCTTCAAACCTTGGATCAAATGTCAGATTTGATGAGGGGTTTTGATATGAATATCTTGGGGGTGTTGCAAGGTGTTGATTAAAGATTTTACCATTGATTTTCTTGCATGATTTCATCTATAAATTGCATGCTCTTTTACCCCCATTACACACCCCCAAGGTGTTTGATAAAATGTCCAGTTATAATTTTTGAGGAAAGCATGAGATATGATACGAATGATGTTATGATGATTATATAATGATGAAATGATGATGAAATGAGCTTATGAACATGATTATTCCTATATGAGGTATTGCATTAGAGCTTATGATGAATTCTATATAAAGTGTTGCATAAACTATGCTCAACCCGGGGGAAAAGAGCTGGGTAACCGGATGGGGGTTTATACTCATTCACTAGGGTGATGGGTGCGATCATCAGCAACCGGATGGGGGTTTATACTCATTCACTAGGGTGATGGGTGCAATCATCACCAACCTAAATGAGGGGTTTATTTCTCATTCACTAGGGTGATGGGTGCGATCATCACCAACCTACCGAAGGGTTTGTACCTTGGAGAGCTAGCTTGGTCTCACCTTCACATATGATATTCTATACGAGCATGATTTACTTAGCATGTTTTACTTATGCATTGATCATACATACCATATTGCTATGCTATGTGTGTTGCCTATCGTCTTGCATTTTGGATTGTGATACCTATCTATTGTTGTATTGCATCCCACATACTTAGTACATTAAAACATACTAATACATACTCTTACCTAAATGATATCACCATGTAGAAATCGGTGCCCGAGTTGATTATCCACCACCTCCTCCACGTGGTTAGACGGTGCTACTCCAAGCTTGTGGTGAGTCCTCCATTTCGGGGACTTTGGTTATGTACTTTTCATACTATGTATGTATTGAGACACTACCTTATGTTATATTTGACTATGAGGGTGAGCTCGGTTACCATGTCTTGGCCCCCGCTCTTTCTATGTTTTAGAGGTGTATGTTGGACAAGGTGTGTACTATGTATGAGCTTGACTCTTGACTTTTGACTTTGATGTTTATGCAAGTTTTCCTTAGTCCCCTTGCCCTTACTTTAATTGAATATGTCTTTTTTATGCTTCCGCAACCAAGGATGTGTGACGATATGCTAAGAGGCTTATTTGAGGTCTCTTCGGGTTCCCTATTCGCCGTGTCACGTCTAGGCCCTAGGCTTGAGACGTGACATGAGGGTTTTACTATGTGTTGGTGGGTTGATTTACATCAAGTTTTCTCATATTTTTCTCTCTTAAATTGCATGATTTTGAACTAATATTGCACACCCTTCAAGTGGTTGATAACATGTCTTTTCAAGGATTCTTGAAGTTATTGATCATCTATTGCATGTTTTATAAGTCAAGGGACTTTATGATGAATATGGGCTTTCAAATATGTTATGAATTCAAGAAATTATCTATGATTATGCAAGTATGAAGTTAAGCCATTTTTCCAAGGATTTTACCTCTTGTGAGCCATTGACGTTAATGTAAGAGTAATGTTTGATGATGATCTATTCTTATGTTTTGAAGTTAGGCTCATCGTTAAAGGTCAAAGATGTTTAAGAGCTATTCATGTAATGTTTCTATTTTCCTATAAGTTATTAGAGTTATGATTATTTTAAGTATTCCGTGGGATTAGACTTAGCACCGATGGATTGGATGTCGGTGTGGACTATCTTCAAGGGACCACACTCTTTTCCTCAAACTATGTGCCAATATAGGATTATGTTATACCCTTGCAATACTAGTGGATTCATTTAGTGCACTTCTTAATGAAATTCTTTCTGTAATTGGGTCATGTTCCCGTAATGAAGGTTACTTCATACCAAACACTGTCATGTTCCCATAAGTTTTAAGTATGGTTTAACTTGGCAAGTAGACCACCTCTTTATTGATAAGGGGTAATCATTGGGATTCCAAGTCCTAGCTTACTTGGTCTTATTCTTTATCGGTTGAGGTCTCTTCCCACACCTATGTATTAGGATCTATACAAGTTGAATGATTTACAAGTATGTTTTACTTCAAGCATTGTTCATGCATGACATATTGAGATTACACTAATCTATTGCCTATTACTATGCATTTTGTTTATACTGGCTATATCTTTTTGCGTTGTATCCTACATATTTAGTTCATTCAAATATACTAATGCATACTCTATGCCTACATGATGTTACCATGTAGGAACTGGAGCACCTCTTGGTCATCCTCCACGTGGCTAGTTTCGGCATCTTGAAGATAAGTTTTTTGTGAGTTCTCAAGTTCGGGGACACTAGCTATGCTACTCTTGCTTATGTTATTTCTCTATGATTGATCTTTGACACTATGAGGGTGAGCCTGAAAAGTGTCTTGGCTACTGTCCAATCTATGTTTAGAGGTTTTGTTGGAACAAATGATGTACTTATGCTTTGAGCTTTGGCTTTTATATGTTTTATGCTATTAAGGACTTTCCTTAGTCCTCCTTTTCCCTTTTTATATTATCTCTTGTGGTTGTTTACCTTGCTTTTACGACCAATGATGTGTGATTGATATGCTAAGAGGCTTGTTTGGGTTCCTTTGTGTTTCTATTCTCGTATCACGTCTAAGCCCTAGGCTTGGGTCGTGACTATATTTTATGCATTAAAGGTATGCTGTTGGATCCAATTAGCTTTTATGATGGACACTTTTCGTGCTAGGATAGAGCCTAAAGTATGGTGTCAAATGATGGTTCTCATCGTACTAGGATAGACCCTATAGAGTGAGGATCAAGTTTACCTTTGCAAAGTAGACTCGCCTTAGCTTGATCTAGATTGGACATTAAGAGTCCATGTAATAGTCCGCATGATCTTATATTTCAGTTATGGTAATCTTCCCACAAATTTATATTAAGGTTATGAATGGACTTATGGTTCCTCTTTTCATGATTTTAAATAACATGATCATGCATATTGTGTCCTTATCTTATTGTTTACAATTAGGCATAATGATACTATTGAGATGTCCTTTGATTCATGAAATACCTATTTAATTACTACATTTTATGTGCTAATGCATAATTCTTTGCCAACAGACCTAACCATGTAGGGGCGGGCGACAAGGAGATCATTCCATATTGAGATGAGCATTCGAATTCCTAAGCTTGAAGACTAGAGTGGTGAGTTCCCATGCCTCGGGAAAAAGCCTCATGATGCTTTTCTTTTATGTTGAGACTTTAGTACTTTCTTTACTTTTGACGTACATCTTGAGAGTGAGCTAGTAAACTTTGTGCTAGACCCTACCAAGATTGTTGATGTACAGGCATGAATTGGACAAATGAATATGATATACTCTGCACTCTTGCTTATATATATACATCTCAGTTTGCCTATTCTCTAATATATGCTTATTTTACCTTTTTAATGCTTATGATATGAACACGAGGCTTGGATGGGATGCCTTCAAGTGTCCACTCATTGTGTCATGGCTAGGTCCTAGGTTGGGGTCGTGACAAAAGTGGTATCAGAGCACAATGTTTGAAAGCATCTTAGGGAGTCCAAGATCCCGCGTTGAGTAGAGTCTTATTCATTGGTCTGAAGTGTGCCACATCCATGAAAAGAAGGCTATGAGATGCCTTAGGAAAACTTCACTTCTTTTGAAACTCTATGTCATGCCTTTGGAACTTCCGTATCCTAACGCTTGTCCGGTTGGTGTTTCCAGAAATAGCTCCATGACGTGCTCCATTGCCAAGGATTCTAATGCGGACCAAGCACCTCAAGCTCCCCAAGTCCCTTAAGCATACCAAGTGTCCAATGATGAGTTTAGAGCCACAATCACTATGTTGGCTAAAGCCGTGGCTTCTTCAAATACTCCTACTCTGGCTTCGAGGATAAGGGATTTTTCTAGGATGAATCCCTTAGAGTTTCATGGTTCAAAGGTGGATGAGGATCCTCAAGAGTTCATTGATAAGGTTTATAAGTTGGTGGAGATTATGGGGTATCTTCTGAAGAGAAGGCCAAACTAGCGCCTTATCAACTTGAGGGAGTGGCTCAAGTTTGGTTCACTCAATGGAAGTTTGAGAGAATTAAAGAAGGCTCCATTGATTGGGAGATAGTTAAAGTCACTTTTCTTGATCATTTATTTCATCTAAGCTATGGAAGACTAAGGTGATAAAATTTATAAACTTAAAGCAAGAAGGGATGAGTGTGAGGGAGTACACCCTCAAGTTTACTAAGTTGTCCAAATTTGCTCCTTCCTTGGTGGTTGGCTCTAGGGATCATATGAACAAGTTTACTTTTGGGGTATTTGATTTGGTGAAGGTGGAATGTAACGCCGCCATTCTCATTAAGGAAATGGATATCTCTAGACTCATGACCTATGCCGAACAAGTGGAGAGTGAAAAGTTGCAAAATATGAGATCAAGGGAGTCCATGAGGGCTTGTTATGATGGTGGGTTCTTTTATGGTATGTCTGGTGGTGGCCGATTCCAACAAGGCCAAGTGTCTTCAAGGGTGCTCCTCAAAGATTTGACAAGGAGATGGGGCCAATCTAAGGCTTAATGTGATACTGTGAAAGGTGGTACTAACCATGTTAGTGAATGTTTGAGAGATTCTGGTGCATGTTTTGGTTGTGGAAAGATGGGACACAAGATTGCCAAGTATCCTAATGTAGCTAATAAGGGCAAGAAAGGATGTCCCCAAGTTCAAATGGCTCAAAAAAGGCAAGTGCAACAAGGTGCCCAAGCTCAAGGTGGTGGTCCACATGGTAATCGATTCTATGCTTTGCATGCCAGAGAAGAAGTTGATGAGGCTCCCGATGTAGTTATTGGTATGTTGAAAGTCTTTGACTAGTATGTATATATTTTTCTTAACCTCGATGACAACACGTCTTTGGTTACTCCTTATGTTGCTGTCATGACCCAAACCTAGGGCCTAGACATGACACGGCAAATGGGGAACTCGAAGGAACCCCAAACAAGCCTCTTAGCATATCAATCACACATCCTTTGTCATGGAAGCAAAATAATAACAACAAAAGATATAAATAAGGGAAACGGGGCTAAGGGAGTCTTTGATAGTCATAAAACATTCAAGAGTCAAGCTCGTAGCATACGTACATCAATCATTCCATTAAAACCTCTAAAATAGATTGGAGTGGGGCCTAAGATACTCTCCGGGCTCACCCTCATGATAACAAGTGTTCAACATGAAGAAACTTCATTATGGTAAGAGTAATAAATATAGTGACCTCGGACTTAAGGACTCACCAAATCTTATCTCCAAAGCATCGAACTAGCCATGTGGAGGATGATCAAAAGGTGCTCTGGACCCTACATGGGAATATCATGTAGGCAAAAGTATGCGTTTGTATGTTTGAATGTACTAATCTGAAATGTGGAACTGGCCCAGTCAATCGATTGTTTGCTACATTAAAAGTCTTGAGCCGACCAAGAAGGCCAATTT
>JAPFFP010049027.1:0-31877 GCA_026153255.1 Solanum medicagineum
GAGATGAAACAGCTCGTGAACTTTATTCAGAAACAAGAACCCATGTAACTTGGTATCCACGTATGTATGCAGATTTTAAGGTGACTATGTATGGGAGCATATGAACATGTGAAAAAGTGGAGACATGATTAGTAATTACATCGGAGTTGGTAAGTGCCTTTATGTTCCAAGAAGGGATCTATGTTTCATGCCAAATAATAAGAAATCAAGTAGCCTTATATATCTTGTTGTATGACCTCGTTATTACCTCAAAATAACCTTCGTTTCCTCTAAATACATATCTACAATATAGTAGGTGATAAAACTAGCATTAGCAGCTAATAAACACATTTTGGCAGCCCAATCTCATAAAAATAATGCACGGGCAACGAGCGTATAACTATTAGCCTACGGGTATTCTTTCAACCTTTCCACCTCTAGTAGTTTTTTCTAATACACATTCTCATATACATATCATGTGCTGCCTGTGTTAGTGCCGTAACAGTCTCACAATAGCTCACAAAGCACAACATGTAACAATTACACACAACATACAAGTAAGCAGCATAACATTGCATCCCTTCACTACATTTTGACGTTAATCATTCCAAACCTGTATCAACTTCAACCAAACTTTTCCCACCACATTTATGCATAAAACAAATTCCTAAGATAGTCCAAAAATAGTTCCCATAATGGGTGGAGGACTTGAGGCAATAGTCCTCAATTAATCAGCCCGTAATATCTGCAAACACCACACTTAGGATAACACACTAACACTCAATTATTTATGTAGACCAAATAGTTCAGTGACCTTGATACATTATTATTGAACTGAACCTTATTAAAACATAAACCTCATTTCATAATCCAACCAAACAAGAAGAGAAATGTTTTCAAATAAACAAGAAAAGTATACAACAATCTTTGAAACACATGTTGTCCAAAAATTTCAGCATAAACATAACCAACCTAGTCGCTTGTTCTTCATCAAAAACCATACTTAACATATAAGTATTCTTACATACCTTTACCCTCAAGGTGTAGGGATTCTCCAAGAACCCTAAAGGTCTCCTTGTGGCTGCTTTGCAAAGTTAAGAATGTGTAGAGAGAAAGCTTTGGAAAGCTTATTATTTTGTCTAAATTAAATGACTTGAAGGAGCTGCTTGTAAGCCCTTTTAAAGAGATAATTTTGGCCGACTTTCTCTTGGATATTTATCCTTATTTTCTCAAGGTGGTGATGCAGTAGCTTGGCCTTTTCACTTGCGCCTAAATGGGTTGCAAACTGATGGGCTTTGGCTGCCCATTTTCCTAATTTCTCTTCACTTACTTTTGGCCCAAATTAGTCAAGTGGGTTGTGATGTACTTGGGCCCTTTTATTATTCATCTTGTGCTGTAAATATTGTCCATTTATGATGCTAAAACATGGACTAAAGTTACACCCTTAACATGGACCTTATTCACTATCGAACTTGGACAGATTCGGTGTCGAGCCTCATCTCCGTTTAGCTAGCAAATTTAAGCTAAGCAAGTAGATGACTCACCTACTGGCTTCCTAGGTCCTACAAGCACCTCACTTCTGTCACTTCATTTAAGGCTGCGATCTCCTCAATTTGACTTAAAACTTATATACACTCACTCATCTTAAACATTAGACGTACACATCGCCCTCCAATTTGAGATTCAAGCACTTTTAAAAATTGGCGCTAATTTGACCAAGCCATATCAAGTTTCATTTGAATAAAACTTGTACACGCGAGATGTGGGGTGTTACACCTTCTTCCATGAAAATCCTGTGCATGCATAGGGTTGGGCTAATGCCATGGATATCTGATATTTGCCAACCCATTACTCGCTTTCTCTACTTTAGAATAGCCACAACAGCATCCACCTGGGCTGCAGTTAATGGAGCAGACAAGGTTACAGGTAAAGTATTATTTTCACCAAGAAATTCATACCTGAGATGTGATGGCAACGGCTTCAACTCAAGCTGAGGAGCTTCTTCAACTGAGGGTTTGGGTGGGGTCCAACACCCTGTTTAATGGCTCATCTACTTTCTTTAGCATGCTGAAACTGTGAGTGTTCACCACACATTCTATTTTTCTTGCCTCTGCGTCGTTCACTAGCCCTTGATTTAGTAACACTCTAGCTAGTGGGTCTATGATCTCCACTTGGCTCACTGGAGCCGCCATATCTATTACTGTGATGGCTGCAAATCTTCATATGCATCCAGCAACTTCATCTCTTTGTAGACATCAAAAACCTCCACTTTATCATGAGCTTTCATGGTAAACCTCCCTGTTGCTACATCAATCAATGCCCCTCCTGTAGCTAGGAACGGGTGTCCACGAATGAATGGGACCTCGGGGTCCGATTCAAAATCCATGATGACAAAGTCCACAGGGAAAATGAGTGCTCCCACTTGGACTAAGACATCCTCAATCACACCATCGGGCCTTGCCACAGAATGATCCACCAATTGTGAGACAATGGTGGTGGGTTTCGGTCTCCCAAGCCCCAACTTTAAGAACATAGAACTAGGCATGAGTTTAACACTTATACCCAGATCACACAAACCTCTTGCATTTAGACTGTTCCCAACGGTTACTTGCACAGTAAAGCTCCCAGAATCCTTCAACTTAGCTCGCAAGTGAGCTCTATTAAGAATCCTAGAGCTACAAACCTCCGTGAGTGCCACAGTCTCATATGCAGCCAACTTGTTCTTGTTGGCAACAATGTATTTGACATATTTGGCATACTCTGGGATTACCTGCAAAACATCAATCAAAGGTAAGTTCATTTGTACCTGCTTTAGGAGCTCGATGAATTTCTGGAAACAGTTATCCTCCTTTTTCTTTCTCAGCTTTTGATGAAATGGAGGGGGAGGTTAAGGCAGTGGGGTTGTCTCATCAACAGCTAAGCTGGGATTGTCAGCCTCATTATTCTGTGCAGTGCTTTGTTTAGTCCTATCTTTCTTTTTTGGGACCAACTCAGTCAATGGCCTCCCACTTCTCGTGTTGATTACATTAACTTGCTTCGACTTGGGGTCAATGGTCCCTAGTAAGACTCCTTGAGGCCTAGAGTTCATAGTGCTAGCCAGCTTCCCTAACTGTCTCTCCAAATTCTGGAGACCCTACTTGTTCCTATGAATATCTTCTTGTATATTTTGGTTTGCCAGAATTTGCCTCGGCACCTCACTGTCAGTCATATTGTTAGGGTTAGTATGCTTTGTAAGATACTATATCTATTGGTTATAATAGGCATTGCCACACTATGTTCTCTGCTGAGGTGGCCCTTAGTTTTGCTGATTACCCCAAGAGAAGTTAGAATGGTTCCTCCAATTCGGGTTATATGAGTTCCTGAAGCCTTGATAGCCACCTATATTGGCATTACCCACAAAATTTACTGCTTCTGGATTAGCTCCATAGAACTTCGCAGTGTGCTCAATTCCTCCACAAACATCAACCAGCCATTCTGCTGCTATTGTACCATATTTACTGGGGCTGGTTGTTGACCCATTGCCATCGGTGCTTGTTGTTGCTGACCCAATGTCAGGTTGTCGAAGTGAGTGGTCATCGTGTTCTGCATGGCTGACATCTAAGCCTGCAGGGTAGTTATAAGATCAATCTCCAACACACCAGCCTGCTTTTGGACTACCAGTCGGCTTGATCCTCCATTCCTTTCTGGGTTTCCTTTTGCAATTCGATTGAGAAGAGCATACAATTCATTGTATGTCTTCTTCAACACCTGTCCACCTGCAGCAGAATCAAGGAGAATCTTGGTATGGGGTTCCAATTCCTCAATGAAGGTATGGACCAACACCTCATTAGCTTGATAGTAGTGGGGACAATTTATCAGAAGAGTTTTAAACTTGTCCCAAGCTTGATACAGATTTTCTCCAAGATTGTGCTTGAAGCTCAGAATCTAACTCCTGAGTTTGGTTGTCTTGCCAGATGAAAAGAATTGTGTGAGGAACTTACGAGAAAGATCATCGAAGGAAGTGATAGAGTTGGGTGGCTCAATTTGTAGCCACCTTCGTGCTTCCCCAAGAAGTGAGAAGGGAAACAAGGTCATCCTCACAGAGTCTTTGTTTACTCCTATGGGGATGAAGGTATCAGCAATTCGCAGGAAGTTTTGAAGATGGACCTGTGGATCTTCATGTGGTAGCCCGGTAAACTATCCAGTAGATTTTAATAACTGGACCATGTTCTACTTAAGTTCCCACCGACCACTGAGCTCCGACTTAAGAAAGCAGCTAGTGACATTAGTGGTTCCCAGGATTGCCACATCCCAAACTAGCCTTGGTACCGGTGGTCTAGGTGTTGCTGGTGCAAGTGGATTTTCATTCGCTATTTCTTCTCCAACAAGATGAGTTTCTCCTTTATACTCTTGTTGATCCACCTGTTCAATGAGTTCAATTGGTGGAGTTTGAAACAAGACCCCTGCTCTCCTCTTCGATCGATAAGAATCCTGAACTTCCCATTTAGTAGCCAATTACCCGCAAAAACATCACGACTATGATAAAATGTAGATAACACCACAAATAAAATAACTCAGAAAATCAACACATTTAACATCAAATCCTCGACAACAGCGCCAAAAACTTGTTGATCCCCACCACACGCAAGTCTACGTGGTCTAACAAGTAATATAGTGGCCCTAATTGAGGGGCCAAGATGTCAAACCCAAGGGATTTAAATGAAATTGGCAAACAATCCAAGCTATAATGTTTGAAGTGTTTTTAGTAAATTATTGAAGAGATTTGTGAAGAGAACTTAAATAACTAATTTAACTTAAACCCTAAGCTAGTTTTTGTTGTTAAATATCAATTAAAGAGAAATTCTGGGATTATAACATTAACGAAGTCATTTTAATCTCCATGTTTGCACCTATGTCTGGGTTCCTGACTACTGATTCACGGGGTTAAAATTACCTAAACAGCATTGCAAGCCTCTGTCAGCCTACCGTTATTGACTGCCTAATTACATCGTTGAGCGGTGATAGACAGACCAACAAAAGTGCTTTAACGTTAGCTTCCTGTATTATGAACCAAGCTAGGTGTAAGGGTAGTTTTCATGTGTCTCCCTTACACAAATCAACCTAGTTTCCTAGTTCAAAAAGCTCCCTATATTACTATGTTCTATTTATTCCAACATCTCTCGAATTCAGAATGAAAACCTAATTTACCCCTAGTTTGCCAGACTATGAAGTATAGATAAAAGCAATATAGGAGTAATCAAACAAGAAACTCATTCATAAATGAAAAAAATCAAGAACTAAACATTATCTGTGGCTACAACCCCAGAATATGGAGAATTAGTCACTCATAGAAACTACGTACATCATGCATGGACTAGAAAACATTAACAAACAAGAAAAACTATCACGCCCGAAGTCTACACCCTAGACGTGAGTGATGTTCACGCTCTAACAGTAAAGCGGTCATAGTTAGCAATAAATCTAACTAAAGGTTAGGGTCAAGTCCATAGGGAATGTGGGGCTTGACTAAGTTGATCCACTAACAATCATTTCAAGTATCGATCACTATATTCTCTAAAATAGGGGGTTTGAGATTCAAAATTAAGAACAGAAATAAAAACTATGCTAAGTATGCAAAAAGACAATAAAATTGAGGGACAACTTGGGAATTGTGTTCCCCATGATTCATTGACTCAATTACCCTAGACAACATAACTCCAATTAGGAAGTCGCATGCAAGACGATAACTTAGGTTTTCTGGCCCTCTTGTGAAGGTGAAGGTCAAAATTTACCATGGCGCTTGGTCGGCAACCATGGTGTGCCAACTAATCGTTACCCATTTGTCCTAGTCAACCTCCCCTTGGTCAGGTTTGGTTGATTAGACGAGAACACATCAATCAAATTCTATCATTTACTTCCCTTTTCCTATTCGTCACTACCTTGGTCGGGATCGTGATAGTAGGCAGGGTTTGGTGTTGGCCACCACCAAATATCAATAGAAACAAAGGGAAATAAACAATACATGCAAAACCCCAATCAAAGAAATGCACAAAGTCTAGGTTATTTCAAGTCAACTACTCATGGTTCTCACAACCCCAACTTATGGGTGCTTAGCTACTCATGGTTAAGGCAAAATTAACAACAATGAATGTAAAAGAAATAGTTTAGAGTTTACCTAAAACAATGAAGAACAAAAATGTCACGCCCCATGTCCCGTTAGAGCGAACCGGCACCCGTTGCTGATAAGGCTTGAGAGAACCAAACTATATATATGCGTTTTTTAGACATATTATAAAGGGTTTCTACCTTCATTGTACCTTTAAGAAAGAAAACAGTAATAACAAGCCAAAAGAAAATTCATAAGACTAGGCCGTTGGGGCCACGGTTTCTAAGGTACGAGACATGACCATACTTTAATTTACATAGTCTACAAAGCCTCTAGATAAGCAAAAGCATCTGACAAGGGTCGAGACAGGCCCTGCCTCGACTAACTTTACAATACAAACATATAATCTCTAGACACACACAAAGCTCCGAAACAACCTGGAGCTTGTAACAGCAGCTGGTTGTCTTGTACTCTACTGGGGAGATCTACTAGCACCTGTAACTGCAGCATGAAATGCAGGTCCCCCGTAAGGGATGTCAGTACGAAATAATGTACTGATGAAATAAGGCAGGAAATACTGTATATGAAGTAACAACTCAAATTAGACTATGCACTGGTATAGGATAAGAGACCACCTTTGGTTATATTTTGGAATCATGTACTTTATGTTCTTTCTATTACTTACCTATACTGTATAATCTGTGCACAGCTGTAATACAAATGACCAACTGATCAGTGGTAAATGTATATCGGGATCGTTCCTGGCTAGGTTCTTCCTTAACCCCTTGGGCTACCACCCGTGATAGGATCATCCCTGGCTAGGTGATGCTTCCACCCCTCGGGCTACCACCCATCAATAAATAATACACTTTATATTTCAATTACCATTGAGGTTATTCTTTTGGTGGTCATAATATTGGAGCTATGGTATAGTAGATGTAATATATGACATGTAAATAATCATTCAAGACAATATGACAATGAATAGAATACGTTACACAAATAATGAAATGCGTATGGGATGAAACAACTCGTGAAATTTATTTAGCAACAAGAACCCATGTAACCTTGTATTCATGTATGTATGTATTTTTGAAGGTGATTATATATGGCAGCATGTTAACATATGAAAGGGTGGAGACACGGGTAATAGTTGTGTCGGAGTTTGGGAAATGCCTTTATGTACCAAGGAGAGATCTATGTTTCATGTCAAATGATACGAAAACTAGTAGCCTTACATACCTCGTTGTATGACCTCGTTACTACCTTGGAGTGGCTGTGTTTTTCCTAAAATACTTATCTATAGTATATTAGGCAACAAGACTAGTATTAGCAGTGAAGAAACACTTCTTCGCAGCCCAATACCATAAAAACTAACATCCGGGTAGCAAACTTTTAATTAGAGACACAAAGGCATTTCTTCAACCTTTTCACTTATAATCGTACTTTCTAACAACCATTATTATGTACATGTCAAATACATCTTATTTCAGACTCTTAATAGTCTTACAACATCCCACAAGACACAACACATAACAATTCTTCACAACATACAAATAAGCGGCACAACGTTACATCCTTTCTCCACATTGCGACGTCAACAATCCCGAATCTATTTTAACTTTACCTAAATTGTTTCCAATGTTCTTACCACATAAACCCAATATTAAGATATTCCACAAATAGTCCCAAAGAAGGGGAAGGTCGTCGAATAACATATTACAATTCTACATAACCTACAATTGGACAGCATAACATTACGTCCCTTTTCCCCATTTTGACGTCGACAATTCCAAACCTGTTCCAACTCTAACCAAACTTTCGTAAACACATCCATACATAAAAATATCCTTAAAATAGTCTTATAACAGTACCAAAGTAGTCATGAAGGACGTGAGGCAATAGCTTTCCAGCCAACAGCCCACAAGTTCATATCAAGAACACAATTACGATATCCTATAAGAACTCACTTTTGCGGACTGTAAAAGTGGTGTAGCAGCTTAATTATATCACTAACAAGCTATGCCTTGTTAAAAACATAACTCCTACTTCATAATTCAGCCAACCAATTAAGAGAAAATCCTCTTGAACAACAATAAACATTCACAACAATACTTGGTACACATGCTGTCCAGAATTTCCAGCATAACATAATAGCATATATTTCTTATTTTTCATGAAGAAACCATACTAAATACACAACTACAATTGCTTGCCTTTGCCTTCAAGATTAAGGCTTCCTTTTAAGGGCCATAGAAGATTGTATTTGCTGCTTGGTAAAGTGAAATAGAGAGAAGACAAAAGTCCTTAGGAAAGCTGAAACATTATTCCAAGTGGAATGACTTTAGGGGCTGCTTTGAGTCGTTTTTAAGGATTATTTTGGCCAACTTTCTCTTGCAATTTTGACCAGATAATGAAATCTATCAATACACTTGTGTTTTGCATCTTATCCCTTAGACTTGGGCCTAAATGGGTCTCCAACCTATTGGGCCTTTTGCTGCCCATTCTTCTCCTTTCCCTTTAATTACTTTGGGCCAAATTTTCAAATGAATTGGGATGGGCTTGGTCCCATTTCCTATGCTTCCTAAACTGAAAATTTAGTTATTTTATGATGTTAAAACATGGGCTAAATTTACCCCCTTAACATGAACTTTATTCATAATCAAACTTGGACAAATTCGACATTGGGCCTCGTCTCCGTTTAGCTAGCAAATTTGAACTAAGCAAGTAGGTGACTCACCAACTAGATTGTTAAGTCATACAAGAACCTCAATTCTTTTACTTTGTTTAGGGCTGTGATCTCATCAATTTAATACAAAACATGTATACACTCGACCCTCTTAAGCATTAGACGCACATATCGCCCATTAACACGAGATTCAAGCACTTCTAAGAATTTGCATTAATTTGACCAAATCATAACATGATTCATTTACATAGCATTAATACATGTAAAATATGGGGTGTTACATCCTCCCCCCTTAGGAATATTTGTCCCCGAATGTTAGCACAATTGGATAGCTTAACCAAGTTAAAACCTTTATTTAAACAAATATTTGACAACACATTAAGTATGCAATCACACGTACCTACTAGTGCCCAAATTCTGCATGTTGGAATTCCTCTTCAGCTTCAAATAAGTAAGGGTATTTTGATTTTATCGTGTCCTCGGCCTCCCATGTTATTTCTTCTGCTTGCGGGTTTCTCCAAAGTACCTTCACTGAAGCTATTTCTTTATTCCTTAACTTCTTAACTTGACGTAGGTACCTGTTCATATGTGAGATCTTCTGTAACCTACACATCCTCAATAGGAGTGATACAGGATGGGTCACCTATACATTTTGAAAGCATTGAGACATGAAAAACAAGATGAATCTTTGAAAGCTCTTGGGGTAGCTCTAGTTCATATGCAACTTGCCCGAACTTCTTAATAATTTTATATGGCCCAATGTAACGTTTTTTGCTCAGTTTTCCTTTCTTACTAAACCTCATAACCCCTTTCATTGGAGACACCTTTAAAAATACCCAATCCCCTACTGAGAATTCCAGTCCTCTCCTTCTAGCATCCACATATGATTTGTGATGGCTTTGGGCTATTTCTAGCCGCTGCTGTATTACCTTAACTTTTTTCATGGCTTGCTGTACTAGATTTGTCCCAAGCAAGGTGGTTTCCTCCACTTCAAACCATCCAATTAGCGACCTACATTTCCTTCCATACAAAGCTTCATAAGGTGCAATCTTGATACTCGTGTGGTAGCTATTATTATAGGTAAATTCAATAAGTGGCAAATGGTCCACCCAACTACCTTTAAAGTCCAATGCACAAGATCGCAACATATCTTCAAGTGTCTGAATGGTGCATTCTACTTGACCATCTATTTGAGGGTGGAAAGTTGTACTCAAATTCACTTGTGTTCCTAAACTCCTTTGGAAGGACTTCCAAAACTTTGCAGTTAATTGAGCTCCTTGATCAGATATAATAGAGATTGGGACTCTATGTAGCCTGACTATCACTTTTGAGGTATAGCTTGGCATACTCTTCAGCTGTATAATCAGTCCTGATAGGTAAAAAGTGTGCTGACTTTGTGAGTCTGTCAACTATTACCCATATGGAGTCAAACTTCTGAAATGAGCGACGCAAACCTATAACAAAATCCATGTCCATGTGGGAAGCTCTATGCATTGCATATAACCTCCTGGCTTTTGGTGTTCTACTTTCACTTGCTGGCAATTTGGACATTGAGCCACAGATTCTGCAAGATACTTTTTCATGCCTCCCCACCAAAATATTTCCTTTAGGTCATAGTACATCTTAGTCGATACTGGATGGATGGAATATCGGGAATGATGGGCTTCCTCCATTATCCTCTTTCATAATTCATTAATATCAGGCACACATAATCTATTTTGGCAGTAAAGTACTCCATTTTGTGTATCTCAAAGCCTTTTATCGTACCCTAAATCACCTTTTCCTTAAGTTTTCATAGAATAGGATCCTCAAATTGTTTTGGTTTCACCCCCGTTACCATTGAAGACACTGCTGCATTATGTACAATAACCCCTTCCTTTGGAGTTTCAAGAAGGCGAACTCCCAAACTAGCTAATCATCGTAGATCCTAAGCTACGCCTTGACTTACCTTAGCCTAGTCACCAGTGTTCATGAATGCCTTACGACTTAGAGCATCGGCTACCACATTTGCCTTTCCCGGATGGTATAGTATATCAACACCATAATCCTTTATTAGCTCTAGCCATCTCCGCTGTCTTAAATTGAGGTCTTTTTGCTTAAAGATGTATTGTAGAATCTTATGATCAGTGTATTTGTCAATGTGAACCCCATACAAATAGTGGCGCCACATTTTCGAAGCAAATACAACCGCTACTAGCTTAAGATCATGTGTTGGGTAATTTTTCTTATGTAGACGTAGTTGTCTAGATGCATAAGCAATTACCCTACCATGCTGTGTTTGTACACACCCTAAGCCAACTCCTAAAGCATCACAATACATAGTATACCTCTCAGATCCTTCTGAAAGCACTAGCACAGGTGCAGAAGTTAGCTTATTTTTCAGTTCCTGGAAGCTTCTTTCACATGCATCATTCCATTGGAAATTGGTTGCCCTATGTGTCAATTTTGTTAGGGGTGCAGAAATAGAAGAAAAACCTTCAACAAACCTCTTGTAACAACCTGCCAAATCTAAGAAGCTTCGAACTTCCGTGGGTGTCATTGGTCTTGGCCAATCTCTCACAGCCTCTATCTTTTGTGAATCAACCCTTATTCCTTCCTCAGATACAATATGACCCAAGAATGCCCCTGATTGTAGCCAAAATTCACATTTAGAAAACTTGGAATATAACTGTCGATCACGAAGAACCTGTAACACTTGTCGTAAGTGCTTTGCGTGGTGTTCTTCTGACCTTGAGTATACCAAAATGTCATCTATAAACACTATCACGAACACATCCAAGAATGGCTTAATACCCGTTCATCAGATCCATAAAAACTGTTGGTGCATTAGTTAGCCCAAATGACATAACAAGGAGTTCGAAATGACCACAACATGTTTTGAAAGCAGTCTTAGGTATATCTTCCTCCTTCACCTCACTTGGTGATACCCCGATCTCATATCAATTTTTGGAAAGCATTTGGCACCCTAAAACTGATCAAATAAATCATCAATCCTCAAATGACTGGTCCAGACCTATAACTGATGTACTGTCAAAATATAATAATTTTGATGCTTAAAACTTGGAATTTTATGTGTTCTCAAAGCGATGTTAGTGGGTTTTATGTATTTTTATGTTTATTTTGCCGGTTTACAGGATTTGGCACGATTTTGGGCAAAAGTCTACATAAGTTAAGTTTTTGAAGACTTACAAGATACTCTACGGGCCGTGGTTACTTCCATGAGCATAGGGAGGTTTCATGGCTGAGATCCCGTGAAGGGAATAGATTTAGAAGTTGCATCCACAAACTGTCATACAAGCCATAAAAGTTTTCATGAGTCATGCATTGGTTTCATGCCTAGAGGATCACAGTTTGGAGAGTTTTTTAAGAGCTGTGAAAAGAAACCTTTTACAGACTGTAAGTCTGAAAATGGCCCATAGGATGGATCAAATCATGTAGTGAAATTTATCTCTCGCCTAGATCAAAGGGTTTGGTAAACTTAACTTACCGTTCTGCATGCTACACACTGAAAACATTATGATTATTTGGTGATACTATATCAGGAATTCATGGGGAACATAATATCCTAGTTACTTTTCTCACTGATTTTGCAACACTTGCTTCTAGTTTAGGTTTATTTCTTGCAATTACAAACCCCCCTTTTTCGTGAGATAAAATAGTTACTTCATTCGACTTGCTTGCAATTACTCTAGGTCTAGACTATATTCTCTGTGGGTTCGACCCTAACCTTGGTTAGGTTATATATTTTGACAACGGTCACTTATAACTTCGAAAAGGAGGTGCAGTTTGGGTGACATCAATAACCACTTAATAATTGGACAATTTGGATAGTTCTCTTAACAATTGTCTACACCCTTTTTTAGGGGATTGATTAGACAGTAGATAGGCCAAAAGGCTCGATTATGATAGGATTGATGGATTGATATGAGTCCTTATGAGACTCCTCGATTAGATTGATCAAGATTGATTGTCTTATGAGCATTGAGTCTTGGAAGAAGTATCGAGCACCAAATTGAGTAAGAGTAAGTCCAACTTGAACACAATAACTACATCACCAAACGTAGGAGAGGATTAAAGCCATTAAGTTGGATATTACTCTTGATAGGTCCCTAAAATAATAGAGGACTCGGTTGATTGGATCCATTAAGGATCGATTTATTTTTAACCCTTGAAAGTACTGAATGGTTGTGACAACATCAATCGGATTTTCGTACAATCACTGGCTCATAAGTGATTGTTGTCGGATAAGAGAAACTCCCAGATAGATTCTATACTCATAGTACTCTAGATTGATTGGCTTGGATTTGTACTGATTGGTCATTGTTAGTTGATGAATGTAAAAGTTACACTCATTTCTTACTCGTTTTCCTATGATTTTATGTTGTTAATCCTATAACTTGGAGCCAATTATGCTTTGAATGGTGTATGTTTCAGGTACATATGGTTTAGAATTGGCTTTGCTAGAAGGAATTGAAGTCAAAGTGGAATTAGAGCCAATAGGAGCTGCAACTGTGCAAAGTGGTACCTGGTAACAATACTCACCGACAATGCAGAGTGGTGGATGCTTAAAGGTCGCGAACGCACTTAGCACTGGTGCGTAGTGATGTGTTGTCAAAGTACAAAACTTTTGATGCTTAAACTTGGATTTTATATGTTCTCAAAGCAATGTTAGTGGGTTGGATGTGTTTTTATATTTGTTTTTTAGGATTATAGGATTTGAAAAGATTTTTGTCTAAGTGTTGCAGTTGCTGCATATTTGTTGATATATGAAGCACTTTACAGGCCGTGGAAATTTCATGAGTCGTATAGTGTATTCATAGTTAAGATCCAGCGAAGGGCCAATTTTTTGAAGTTGCATCTACAAATTGTGAGACGAGACGTGGAAATTTGTATCAGTCGGGGATGAGATTCCGTACCCTAAGTGTCAGAATGTGGAATTTTCTGGAAAGTCATCAGACGAAAAACTATACGGGCCGTAAGTATGAATATAGCCCAAAGAAAGGTTTCGCAGCAGTGCAACCTAGTTTTGAAAAATGAAGATTACGAAGCCTCGGTACGGGTTGTAAAACTTAGTATGGCTGTAACCCTACTAGTATTGCCCGCCTAATCCAGTTTTGCTATTTTGTTTTGAACTTGTATTTTAGTTATTATAAATGTACTTTTTATTTTATTTTCAGGAGGGAACGAAGGAGAGTGGCCAGAAACATAGAGAGAAGTGCTTAGAAACATTGGAACTCAACTTTGTGATTTTAATCATTACTTTGTGAATTCTTGTGAAGAGATTGGGATTTCTTGTTCTTAAATTCATCTTTGTAAGTGCTCAAAATTACGATGACAAAGTAAGTGTTTCTCAATGTTTCTCCTTGTTCTCTTACATTCTCTACTGTTGCCTACTGAAAAATAACCTAAACAAATTCATTTATAAAATTTAAAATACAAAACCAAATCAAAATACGAGAACTGGATTGGACAGGAACTACGAGCATTTCTACAGGCCGTATAAAGTTTTATGGTCCATAATGGGGCATCATGGACTTCATCTTCAGTTTTGGATTTATCTTCTATGAGACCTTTCTACGAGCCACATTTAGATTTATGGACCATATAAGATTTCGTCCGATGACTTTTCAATGACTTCCCACTTTCTGGTCCTCAGGGTATGCAACATCATCTACAGCTCGTACTTTATTCTACGGCTCATCTGATAGTTCATAGATTCAATTTCAGAAAATCATCCTTTCATTGGAAATTGCTATGAAACCAACTCTACGGCTCGTGAAGAATTCCACCGCCCATAAAGGGTATCATAGAATAGCAAAAATATCAACATGTACATACTTAGCCTAAAATCATGTCAAATCCTGTAGTCCTGCAAAACAAACATAAAAACACATCAAATCTACTAACGTCACTTTGAGAACACACAAAATTCCAAGTTTTAAGCATCAAAAGTATTGTATTTTAATATCATATCAACACCCTCAACTTAAAAATTATTCCTTGTCCTCAAGCGACGGACTCAATCTACACAAGCAGTACAGTAACACACAGACCTCAATCTCATGGCACACATCATCTCAAACTCAAATATAGATAACCACACCACTCACAAATGCATATTAGATAGCTATCAACCAACACAATGTAGATTAATACATGTGACAGTGCAAATATGACAAGCAAGGTAATCAGTGATAAGCAACAATCACTAAATTAGTCCAAGATCAACAGTACAATGCAAATGCCCTCACAGAAAGAAGTCTCATATCTCTCTCATGATAATACTTTCAGATTCAACGCTTGGAACTATGCAAAATTGCTCACTCTCACAACTGGTATTCAAATACCATGCTCAGTACTATATGTTTGCCCATATACTCATGACTATGACCTTCAATTACTTGGATTAGGATCACTATATGACTTTATTGGCTTGTAACGTAGGCTCAAGGGGATTTGGTATGATGTTTTGGGAACATAGTGACTAAAGTCCCTCCTTGACACTGGATTTTTCTACACTTTTGCCCTAACAACACTGTCACTTGTCAACTCATTCTCCCCTTTTCCTATTTCAAGCTTTTCTAGGTGCCTTACTGTCATTTCTAGCTTATTGCCTTTTGTTTTCGCATCATTTTCTTTTAGCTTATTGATTAGGCATCTGCTCATTTTCCTTGCACCCAGAGCACATTTTTATCCTTTTTCCTATGTATCACTAGCTTCCACCCTATTTTATGTGATTTTCTTTACACCAGCCACCCTCAACTTAGGCTTTTGGCCTGAGTCGAGGTGCACAATATCCAACCTATGAACTAGGGCCACTTGTGGTAACCACCCTCAACTTTAGCTTTTTCCGTTAGTAAAGGTGCATAATATTCAAGGAAGGACAAGGGACAATTTCATGATTTTACATTTAACAAGGCTAGGTAACTTAGGTATTTACAAAGAAAAGATACATGCAAGGCTCAAACATTGGGATCAAGGGATACTTTACACAATTGGTTGGTTATAGGCTAAGTGGACTAATATGACAATGACCTGAGATACTTTCCTCACCAACTAACCTACAGTATAAGTCAGAGTATTAGGGCAAGTTCTGAGTAACATAGTATAAGAACTCAGCAAAGAAAGCTCATACACACATGACACTGAATACACGATTAACAAAAATTCTCATATTATGCTTTTCATCACAATTTTTGACCCCACTTATCAAAACAAGCACTGTCAAACAATCAAAGACATAGTTCCTATCAATACTACTAACAAAATTTCTAGGGCGCATCATTTTTCACACAAAAACCAATATATGCCATAGACTTTAATACTACATGCTACTAATACTACATATACATCCTAAACATGTCGGTTCAATAGAAAGTAAATATCCTTAGGAAAAATGATCACATACAAGAAAACCCCTTAGATTCAATAGAGGGTGTCGTAGAACAACAAAAATATCAAAATTTGCATACTTAGCCCAAAATCATGCCAAATTCTATAGTCCTACAAAACAAACATAAAAATACATAAAATATACTAACATCGCTTTGAGAACACACAAAATTCAAAGTTGTAAGAATCAAATGTGCTTTTTTTTAACAACACATCATCAACCCATTTCCATTCCTCCCTACTAAATGGCCCTGATAGAGTTGAAGGAGTTAAAGGACCAATTAAAAGACTTATTGGAGAAGGGATTTATATGCCCTAGTAAGTCACCTTGGGTGGGCCGGTGTTGTTTGTGAGGAAGAAAGATGGCTCGCTTAAAATGTGTATCCACTACTAGAAACTCAATAAGGTCACCATGAAGAATATGTACCCCTTGCCAAGGATAGATGACCTATTTGATCAACTACATGGGGCTACTCACTTCTCAAAAATTGACCTTCGATCCGAGTATCATCAATTGAGGGTAAGGGAGTATGATATTACTAAAACTACTTTTCGAACAAGATATAGGAATTTTGAGTTTGTGGTGATATCCTTCGGCGTAACTAATGCCCCGACAATTTTATAGATACCACGAATAGGGTCTTTAAACCCCACCTCAACATGTTTATGGTGGTGTTCATTGATGATATTTTGATTTATTCTCGGAGTAAAGAGGAACATGCCAAGCATCTAAGGGTAGTGTTTCAAATATTTAGGGAAGAAAGGCTATTTGCCAAGCTCGAAGTGTGAATTTTGGTTGAAGGAAGTGGCATTCCTAGGGAATGTGTTGTCGGGTAAAGGAATTAAAGTGGATACAGAAAAGACGGAGGTGATAAGAAATTGGCCTAGACCCTTGACTCCAATGGAAATTAATTAGGAGTTTCTTGGGCTTGTGAGTTACTACCGAAGATTCATGAATGGTTTCTCTTCAGTTGCTTTTCCCTTGACAAAGTTGACCCATAAAAAGGCTAAATTTTTATAAATCGATAAATGTGAAAGAAGCTTCCAAACTTTGAAAGAGAAGCTAATATTTTCTCATATTCTAACTCTATTGGAAGTGATAGAAGGGTTTGTGGTGTATTGTTATGCTCCGAGAGTTGGCTTGGGGGGGGGGGGTGTTCATGCAAAATAGCAAAGCCATCGCCTATGCTTCCAGGTAGCTAAAGGTGCATGAGTGCAACTCATGATCTTAAATTAGCGGTCGTGGTATTTTCCTTGAAGATATGGCATCACTGTTTGTATGGAGTTCATGTAGATGTGTTCACCGACCACAAGAGTCTCCAATAAATGTTCACTCAAAGAGATCTATATTTGAGGCAAAGGAGATGGTTGGAGTTCCTTAAGGATTATGACATGAGTGTGAATTACCATCCGGGCAAAGTTAATATTGTGGTTGATGCCCTAAGCAGGGTATCTATGGAGAGTGTGGCTCATGCGGGTGATAGCAAGAAAGAATTGGCAAGGGAGGTCCATCGGTTGGCTAGGTTGGGGGTTATATTGAATTAGGTCAAAAATGGTAGTGTGGTGGTAATAGATGGGTATAAGTCTTCCTTAATTGAAGAAGTCAAATCTAAACAAGATCTTGACCCCACCTTGGTGGAATTAAAATCATTTGTAAAGGATGGAAAGGTGTAGGTGTCACAACCTAAACTAGGGCCTAGATGTAACACGGCGAATGGGGAAATCGAAAGAACCCCAATCAAGCATCTTAGAATATAATACACATATACTTGGTCATAGAAGCAAGAATAAACAACAAGAGAAAACATAACCAAGGGAAATTGGGACTAAGGGAGAGAGAATTGAATACTTGAATAACATAGATGAGCCAATGCTCAAGTATAATACATAACTTGTCCAACAAAACCTCTAAACATAGAACTTAGCGGGGCCAAGACTAGCAACCTGGCTCACCCTCATAGTCAAAAGTATATAACATAAGAAGAGTCAATACATAACATAAATCAAGAGAAGTATGTCCTCGAAGTTGAGGACTCACCAACTTGCTTTGAGAGAAATTGTACTAGCCACCAGGAGGAGAAAGGTAATCAAATGCGGCTCCGGTTCCTACATGGTAACATCATGTAGGCATAGAGTATGCGTTAGTACGTAGGATGCAATGCAACAAGAGATAGGCAATATAGGCAAAATGCAACATCATAAGCAATGGATAGCATAATAACAATTTGACATGCATGAATAATACTTGAAGTAAAGCATGCTTATATAGAACATATTCCATATGTAAGAAGAGACCATCATTACGATGGATTGTCACACCCTACCATCAAAGGCATTCGAGGGATCAACCCCTCAATTGGTTGATTGACATCACACCCTCCATCATAGTGGTCAATGTATCAGCCCCTCAACATGGTTAATGGACATCACAACCTCCATCATAGTGGTCAAGGTATCAACCCTTCAACTTGGTTAATGGACATCACACCCACCATCATAGTGGTCAATGTGTTAACCCCTCAACATGGTTGATGGACATCACAACCTCCATCATAGTGGTTGAGGGAAACCACCCCCTCAACAAAGCGTGGTTAACTTGCAATACTATAGATATTTTTCATGAAATCAACACATACATATCATTCTTTCATCATTATAAAGTCACTTAACTCATATACCAAGCACTAGGCCTCAACAACTCAAGATACATTAACCGGACATTTTATCAAACATTTGGTAGGTGTGCAATGCTAGTTTAAAACTATGCAATTCAAGAGTAAAATCATTCAAGAAAAAACAATGTAAAAACACCCACCAACACTTGGTAACACCCTCAAGAAATGTACAGTAAAACCCCTCATCAAATCTCAAAGTAGATCATAGATCTATATCTCAAAACATGCTTAAACAATCACACTTTAATGAAACCCCAATATAGTTCATAGTAAAATTCATAATAAGTAAGACCCATAAAGAATTCAACCTAGAAATATGAAATTAATGTACAAAGGAGGCTTGGGCACCATGGATGAAAGGTCCCAATGGTTGTAACCCACATACCTTAGACTTTGAATTTGTTGAAATTGGGTTGTGAAAGACTTGGAGCTTGGAAGTGGGTCTTCGAATCCAAAACTTGTTCTTAAGTTTCATTGAATTTGTACTGGGATTCTGATGGAGGCTCTTGAGAGAATTTGAGAGTGTATTTGAGATAAGAGTAATGAGTTTGATACTTTGGAATAGCGTTTAGGTCTTTTGGGGAGGTTAGGATAGCATTAGAAATCTAAAAGAACATTAGGATACATAAAATTTATGAAAACGCCATTAGTGAAATGGAGGAAAAATTGGCAAAGTGTTGCTCCACTGAAGGCTTCGTTGGCCGTGTGGTACTCCACCAGTCGTGTGGAATGCCCGTGAGATGGGACTTAGACAAAAATATTGGAATTGGAACACTTGGGAAAAGCTTATTATCAACGTCACTTTGATGGGCCACTTCACGAGTCGTGTGATGTTACACGGTCTGTGTAGTTGTCCATCCAACTACACTTAGAGAAATATGTTGTAGGCCACCCCACGCCCAAGGCTAACGAGCCGTCTGACCTGCCACGGCCCATCAAAGGTGCCCATGGCACCACACTTAGTCAAAAACACCCTCCCATGCTTACCTTCCTCACTTGCACATACTCCATAATCAACCACATGGTCAGTGGCAAGTCACACTGCCTGTGCCCCATACCTTAGGTAAAAAATGTCCTTTTCCAGCTCAAGGTTGCCAGATGGCCCGTCCAACACCTCACTGTCCATCTAAGAGCCCGTGCGTTTTCACTGCATGGGAGGGTCTCAAGAAAACGGTCATAAATCCTTCATCCGACCTTGGAATGAGGTGAAACAAAGTGTGTTGGAAAGCTAACTCAAAGGGCTTTCATTTGACTTGTTGTGTGCCATCCAGTTCCAAGTTTGCTAAAAGTTATGCTTATTTAAAGTTGACCCTTGCATGATCCAACACCGAAAACTCCACTTGTAGGGAAGCATTGAACTTGTCTAAGTACTAGAAGTCTCCCACGACCCCAATACACTCGCCACCTACACAAATAAGTCTTGAAACATGATACATAAAAGCATGGAGTTACGGGGTGTCACAATATCTCCCCCTTGGGAACATTCATCCCCGAATGTCAAAGAACGTACACAAGGAAAGTAATCATGAAGAGTTTAGCCCAACATGGATGCAACAAATGCACTTAAACATAATTTTCAAAAAGTCTCAACATGAACATCAAAAATCATCATAACTTGTCAATATAGACATGAATACATGCAATGACATGAGGGCTGAAACTTAAGACTTGAAAACACATTGGGGAACTTAAATTAGTACTTTAGGCTTGAGTAGAGTGGAAGAGATATGGATATCATTTTTGCATGTCCGCCTCGGCTCCCCATGTGGCACTTTCAACTTGACGATTCTCCCAAAGTACCTTGATGAGCACTACATCCTTATTAAGCAACCTTCCCACCTATCCATCCAATATCTCCACCGGGACCTTCTCCTAAGCCAACTCATCCTTCACAACACCCACAACCTCAAAGGGGTCTATAACACTTGAGTCACCAACATATCTTTTCTACCTAGATGCATGAAGAGCCGGACGAACCATACCCATATCTATAGGCAACTCCAATTCATAGGCCACCTTACCAATTCTCCTCAACTACCTATAAGGACCCTCACACCTTGGGCTTAATTGTCAACCTTATACACCTAGCCTACACCTAGCCCACCTTGGTACCTAAAGCCACCATCTCCCCCTTGGTAGTGATCCCCCGTTCTCAACCTCACCCAACATCATTCCCAACCTAGTCAAGCAGCGAACTTCTCTAACCACCCCTTTTGTCACCCCAAAGAATCTTACTTCCCATAATTAGCCAGAAACCTTATATTCATCAAAATTCACAACATCACCCTCAAATGATCCGCAAGCTCCAAATAAGTCAATACTCCATCACTAAAGACCACCACAAGCATGACAAGGTAGAGCTTTAAGACACGAAACCCATAAACATAGCCGGTGCATAAGTCAACCAAACAACTCCACCACGACTCAAAATGCTCAATCCTAGTCCGAAGAGACATCTACGGATATCACCTACCCTTATTCTCACTTGGGAACAGAAACCCGAACCAAAGATCAATCTTAAAGAAGTGACTAACCCGTGAAGTTGGTCAAATAGATCATAAATCCTTGAGAGAGGGTACTTATTCTTTATGGTGACCTTAATAAGTTGTCGATGGTCAATACACATTCTAAGGGAGCCATCTTTCCTCCGCACAAACTACACTGGAAATCTCACTAGAAAAGACGTCAAGGAACTCATCTTATCACCGGAATAACTCAATAGAAATAACCTAGGTTCAACACCCCTAACTATTACAAGATGATGAATGCCATCCCTAGGGATCAATTGTGCCTTACGACAAGAAATGGGCTTACCTCTTCTCTACCACTCAAGAACGGGTTTATTAGGGAATCGAAATCTAACTCTATGGGTCCTACAATCAATGGGAACACAATATACATGTAAGTAATCCATCCCAAGAATGACCTCAAAATCTACCACATCTAATTCAACAAAAATCACAAGACAAGTCCTAAATGCAACATAACCATGGAACAATTTCTATAGACCTTTCTAGAAACAATAGACTCACTAATAGGGTAGACACCAATATGTTAACATAACAACACACATGAAGCCCCCTAGCAACAAAAAGGAATAATTAAGGAAATAGGAACACCCGAACCTTCCCATGCATACACATCAAAGTCAAAGGAAACTTTAACATACTGGTAGCCACATCCACTCCTTGAGCCTCTTGATCAACATGACCAACTTTACCCTTGATGCGTTTAGGAGGACAATCCTTCCTATTATGCCCCTCTCTATCAAAGCCAAAGCAAGCATTGTTGCCCCTCAAACATGAGCCTCTATGCATCTAACCACACCTTGGGCACCTAACATTGGGCATCACAACACCACCACCACTTTTGGGACTTTGGAACTTTCCTTCAAAATGGGCCCTCTTAGCCCCTCTGTCCTCCCTCATACCCCTTGAAGTCTTGGGGGCACTTACTTATTGTGTGAGTTGAGTTGTCAACTTTGTCACCGCTTTGGCCAATATCCATAGAGCATTGCAAACCTTTGCATTAGATATATCATTGTCCTGAGTAGCTTTGATAGATATTGTGAGACGCAATGGCTAAAATAAGAAATAAGCCTTAGGGGACTTAACTCTATCGCATGACATACATCAAGAAGAAGGGAAATATTTCCTAAAACGCCTGATAGCCTCTGATTCATAGTCGTGGCGCACTTCACAACCATGAATAAGACTATAATCAATGAGGTGTTTTGGATGCTGAGGACCATTAACAACCTAATGCTTTGATATGAAGTTTGTCATGACCCAAACTAGGACCTAGACGTGACACGGTGAATGGGGAACTCGAAGGAACCCCAATCAAGCCTTTTAGCATATCACACATATATCCTTGGTCGCGGAAGCAAGAATAAACAACAAGAGAAAATATAACTAAGGGAAATAGGGACTAAGAGAGAGAGAATTTAATACTTGAATAACATAAATGAGCAAATGCTCAAGCATAATACATAACTTGTCCAACAACACCTCTGGACATAAAACTTAGTGGGGGCCCAAAAAAAAAAATTGGGCTCACCCTCATAGTCAAAAGCATATAACATAAGAAGATTCAATATACAACATAAATTAAGATAAGTATGTCCTCGGAGTTGAGGACTCACCAACTTGCTTTCAAAGAAATCATACTAGCCACGAGGACGAAAATGGTGATCAAATGGAGCTCCGATTCCAACATGGTAACATCATGTAGGCATAGAGTATGTGTTAGTACGTTTGAATATACAAAATATGTAGGATGCAATGCAACAAGAGATAGGAAATATAGGCAAAATGCGGCATCATAAGCAATGGATAGCATAATAACAATATGGCATGCATGAATGATACTTGAAGTAAAACATGCTTATATAGAACATATTACATATGTAAGAAGACCAACATTATGATGGATTGTCACACCCTACCATCAAGGTGTTTGAGGTATCAGCCCCTCAATTGGTTAATGCATCACACCCTCAATCATAGTGGTCAAGGTATCAACCCCTCAATATGGTTAATATACATCACACCCTCTATCATAGCGGTCAAGGTACCAATCCCTCAACATGGTTAATAGACATCAAACCCTCCATCATAGTGGTCACGGTATCCAGCCCTTAAAATGGTTGATGGACACCACGCCCTCCATCATAGTGGTCAAGGTATCAACCCCTCAACATGGTTGATGGGCATCACACCCTCTATCATAGTGGCCAAGGTATCAACCCCTCAACATGGTTGATAGACATCACACCCTCCATCATAGTGGTTGAGGCAAAGCACTCTCTCAACAAAGTTTGGTCAACTTCTCTAGCAGCCAAAAGAATAATGAAAGAAATAGTGGCACACCACCCTAAGCATGACATCAAATCCACCACATCAACTGTAACAAGTCACAAGGAAAGACCTAATACAATATGAACATGGAACAATACCTATGAACTTTCTAGCAACAATATACTCAACCAAGAGGTGGACACCAAAGGTTCGCATAATAACTCGGGACACATAAGAAACCCATTAGGAACCAAAAGTACTAATGAAAGGAATAGTGAAACTCGGATCAATCAAAAATCAAAACCTTCAACTTACCTTTCTTCGCCTTCCTCTTTGAAGCGGCATGATCAACTAGAAGAGCAAAGAACCATTAGAGGGGAAAGCCCTATCTCACTTCTAAAGCACGACATAGACCATAAAGAAGGGAAACATTTTCTAAAATGTCTCATAGCCTCTTGCCCATAGTTGTGGTCCACAACACAACCATGAACAAGACTCTAATCGACGTGGTATGTTGGATGCTGAGGACCTAACAACATAGTGCTCTGACACCATCTTTGTCACGACCCAAGCCTAGGGCCTAGATGTGACCGGTGAATGGGGAACCCAAAGGGACCCTAAACAAGCCTCTTATCATATCATACATACATCCTTGGTCGTGAAAGTAAGATAAAACAACAAGAGAGATATACACAAGCGGAATTGGGACTAAGGGAGAGAGAGTTTAATACTTAAATAACATAGATGAATCAAAGCTCAAGCATAATACATAACTTGTCCAACAACACCTCTAGACATAGAACTTAGCGGGGGCCAAGACAAGCAACCGGGCTCACCATCATAGTCATAAGTATTCCAAAATATACAAGATGTAGTCTAAACATAAGCATGAAAGAAGATAGATATTGTCCCCGGACATAAGGACTTACCAAAAGCAAACTTGAACAATCCGTCTAGCCACGAGGAGAATCAATAGGAGCTCCAGCTCCTACATGGTGATATCATATAGGAATAAAGTATGCGTTAGTATGTTTGAATGTACTAAGTATTTAGGATGCAATGCAACAAGAGATAAGCAATATAGTCAAAAATGCATAAGCCTAAGCAATGAATAGCTTAATAACAATATGACATGTACGAATGATGCTTGAAGTTAAACATTCTTACAATCCAATAAACTTGTATAGACCATAATACATAAGCATGGGAAGAGACATCAACCGAAATAGACATAAGACCAAGCAAGCTACAACTTGGAATTCCAATGTCAACCCTACACCGGAAGAAAGGGAGAAGTTACTTGCCAAGGTGAACCTCCTAATGACTAAGTGGATCCACTAAGCCTTATATGAACCGGGTACTTACCTCTAGTTCTTGGGCTCGAGTACTTGCCTCAAGCCCGGACTCGAGCACTTGCCTTAAGCACTCATATTTAAGGTACACGCCTCTTAGAGATTTGGGAACTCACCTCTAGTCCACTCGATGCTAAGTCTAATCCCACTGAATATATAAGATAATTATACTTTAATAACTTGCAATAAACATAGATACATGGCACGAGCAGCTCTTAACATCATTGACCTCAAATTGTGAGCCTAACTTCAACATAAGAATGGGTCATCACTAACATAACCCTTTCATTAACATCAACATTAAAGGCTCACAAAAGGTATAATCTAAAAAAAGGGGGGGCTTAATCCATCCCTATAACATCATCAACATTGTCCTTTCATTAATATCAACATCAAAGGCTCACAAGAGGTATAATCTTAGAAAAAAGGGTTTAATCTTTCCCTACAACATCATCAATATATTTATGATTTAAACACATCTTTAGAAAGCTCATAGTCATCATATACTAACTTGAATCATAACTCAACCAATAGACAATCAAAACTTAAAGAATCCTTAAAAAGGCATTTTATCAAACACTTGGTGGGTGTGTAACGCTGGTGTAAAACCATGTAATTCAACAGTGAAATTATGTTATAACATTCAATGTAAAACCTTCAATAGATACTTGATAACACTCTCAAGTAATATACATCAAAACCCTTCATCAAATCTTACAATAGATCTTAGATTTCAAGCTCAAAACATGCTAAAACAACCACCATTTCATAGACCCCACCATAGTGTGTTGTGGATTTCATAATAAATAATACCCATGAGTAAATCAACTTTAAATGATGCAAGTTTAAGTAAAAGGAGGCTTGGGCATCATGGATGAAAGGAACCCATGAAAGAAACCCACATAGCCTGACTTTAGAGAGCTTCTTAAAGAAGATTTCAAATGGAGAATTGAAGCTTGAAGGAAATCCTTAGGTACGGAAAGAGATTGGGACACTTGAATCTTGAGGAGGACTTAGGGCTTGACTTGGTTTCCTTGAATTCCAACAAGACTTCTTGAAAACCTTGAGAATGGATGGAGAATTAGATGAAGATTAAAAAGGAATTGAGAGGTTTTTGGTTGGTTTTTAGGGCTCAAGACGGCTTGACAATGAGGAATTTTCATTAATATAGGTATAGGGTTATTATCCAATTGCCCTGGTGTAAAAAGAATAATTTTCGAAAATTTTTGAAATAGTTCGCGTCACGGACCCGTCGTGGACAGCTACTATTTTTGCAAAGTTTCTCCAAAAATTATTTTTTTTGGCACGGACAAAGTATACCTTGTAGATACTCGTTTCCCCACACAATTTTTCCCTCTGAACAAGAATATGAGGTCAGATTTGCGAAATGCTGCATGAATTTTGAGATATTAAAAAAATGCATCATAAGGTCTTTCCGAGCTACGTAGAGGGATGTTTAAATATCCCCGATTTGAGATATAAGGGAATTATGATGATGGGGGCATTCCTAGACAAGTGTGGGGCATTTAATAAAACTCAGTACCACTCACCTTTTCAATTATATCTATTTATTTGACTAAGCTCATAACTCGCTGAGTCTCACAAACTCTCACTTAAATATCATAAGCCTAATTTAGATCTATCACATTTAAAGCACTTTTTTCCCTATTCAACATCTCCACTTTACCCTCAATATTATGAATACTACAACAGATCAACATAAACTTCCTTCTAGTTTAAGCACGCTCTACCATATTCTAACAATATCTCTTCCTCTATACCTCATCATGAAAATCATGGGATACTTACGACTCTTTCATCAAACTTATGGCAATTGACTCATCACCCCATTACATACCTAGTGGATACGTAACTTTAACTACAAGCTTCAATCATCTATCACTCTCACTATCTCATCCTTTTCTTCATCAGCTCTTCTTAGAAGTATGATCGTACTTGTATATATGCATGACACACGAATTAGAAGAGATTTTTTCCATAGAGATTAACTCTCTATCGCACGAATAAGAGTATGAAAGAAGGGAAACTTTTCCAAATGACCTATAGCCTCCTGCGTATGAAGTGTGGTGCACAACAACCCATAAACAAGACTCTACTAGACACAACTTCATAGAGTCCCTAGAACACTTAAATTCCGTTCTCTGGTACCAAGTTTGTCACGCCTCAAGCCAATACCCTAGACGTGGCCGGCAATCAAAAATCATTTCTCGTCCAAATCTAACCACTTGGCTTGGCTAACTTACTTAGCAGAAGACATTATTACCGTAATGAACTAGAACAGGCTCGAAATTCATGAACTTAAAGATATAATAGTAGTATACAACTTAACTCAAAATCTTTCAAACAATTTCAAAGAAATAACTTGAACAATATCTTTCTAGTCTATGAAGCCTCTAAAGTACTAACTCTGAACAAGGCACCGGAGTAGGCTCATGGGTACCTCAACTTAAATAAGTACAAGTAAATAAGGGTTCCTGAGTTCCTATGGATGCAAAGAGGCCTAGCCTATTGCTGATGGGTATTCTCTCACTGGCTGCTAACATGAATACAAAAATTTGCGTCATAAAATGATGCAGTGCCAAAGGCGTCAGTGCGTGGAATGTACGGTATGTAAGATGACCAAAAAGTAGTAAGGATAGGATACTCACTTTAAAACTAAACTTTGAGATAGCTTAATAGACAAAAGTATGTCATGCAAGTCAAAAATATATTTTTAAACTCGTTTCAAGGTCCAACTTAATATAAAAGAAATACTTACTTTAATGCATTCATGAGCACAAATAAATATATAGAAATATAATACTCAAATACTTAGCTTTACAAATAGCTCAACTCAATTTATTATGCAACATAATAGAGAGAAATAATTGAATAAAGATATGATAAATTTCGATGTGTAAAATAACAATTTTACTTCTTCGGGTGTTTCTCTAATCGAGAACCACCACTATGAGAGTAGTGATGATATAGCGTCCTGCCCATGCTGTCAGAGTCGTCCCATACTTTGCCGGGGTAAGGAATGAAAACTAAGGGAGTGGATCCATCCCAAAGCTGGGCCATCTCAGTCGCAAGTGAGGAGTTGTATCTTAGTACAATTCTATCCTACACTTGCTACGTAGTTTATGAGTTCAAGTTATTATTATTACTCTCATTCATATCGGTGCTCAATACTACTCCCAAAACAACTTTTATAATACTCATAACTTAAAGAGTAAGAGTCCTAAAAATGTATCTTTGATGTTTTTGGATTTCGCCCAACTTAGCTTTTCTTAACTTTTCTCATCTTGACTCTTTTCCTTGACTGAAAATGGCATCATCACAAGTAGCTCAAAAACGTAAATGCATTACTCGGCTATCTTGCAAATATGAAACTTGAAATACCTCTTAGACTTAACTCATACTGTAAACTTTAAAACTTTTCATGAAACAGATATAGGGTTCTCATAATTTCAACCATAGTTGTAAATCTTGTCTCAATATCTTAATTTAATAATAAAATAAGCAAGAATCATGATCCTTATCAAGAAAATATGCATGAACAATATTTTGATGAAGTTTGATAGTAATGGAGGAAAGATGCGTTATGCGCATGATTCCATTCTATGGGTATTTCAGTAATTTCACGGGGTGTACAAAAAGTTTACCAAAATTCATGTCATCACAATAATTCATGGACCAACACACATGAAAAATTAAGAAAATCACCTAATTCTTCTTGAGTGACCCTTAAATGTTAAAAAAAGCCACATGAATTTGGCCGAGACTATACGAAGTCTTCCCTGGTCATTACAGATGGTTCTGTAAAGTCTTTGCCAAAAAATAATTAAAAAATTATATCATCAAAAACTTTACGGTCTTAGATACGTGAAAAATGGAGAAAATCATCTAATTCCTATTGAGTGGCCCCTAAATGCTTTAAAATAAGCCTTGTAGATCTGGCCTAGCCTATAAGAATTTCTTCTCAGATTCCTATGGATAGTTCTATAAAAATTTTACAAAAAAAATTGTCCAACTCATCAAAAAATTCATCGGCTAACACACACAAAAATAGAAAATCTCCTAATTCTTATTGAGTGACTCCTAAATGCAAAAAAACGTCGCTTGGAACTGGACAAAGCTATAGGAATTCTTTCCCTAGTCATTACAAATGTCTTGTCAATAGTTTGCGAAAAAATTGACCGAAAGTCAATGCACTAAAAAATTTATACGGTAATGCATATGAAAATGGAGAAAATTGCGTAATTCTTATTGAGTGGCCCCTAAATGCTGAAAAAAATAGTGTTGATTTGATCGAGATTATAGGAATTATTTTCGAGTCATTAAGGATGATTGTGTAAAGATTTTGCAAAAAAATTGGTTGAAAGTCATATCATTAAAAAATTCATAACGTGACACACATAAAAAAAATAAAATGAGCCATTTTGTAAGTAGTGATAGAGATAAGGTTAAATCTTGGAATAAGCTCAATACAAAATTCAACTTCTCTTTTTGAGGACAACCCATGAATATTTTCAAGGAAAACTTCTGAAAAATCACACACAGTAGGTTTAAAGTCATTAGATTCATCCGTTTACTTTTCTCAAGTCATGGGAAACACAAAAAAAATAATAACTAAATCAAGTAAACAAATATATCAAGAGTATCAAGTTTGATATTTAAAGATCTAAGTGCCAAAAAAGATCATAGTACCATTTTATAAGAGATCAAGTAACAAGCCTCGCCCAATATATACATCTTACCGTCACACCAAGCACAATCAAGTACCAAGAAGAATCAAAGTCATATCTCAAGACGGGTCAAAATCCAATAATCAAGAGAACCAAGAACCATATTGAAAATGATTTCCTAGTTCTTGCTTAAAATAGAAAACTTCCATGCTCACGATAAACCAAAAATCTAGAATCAAGATGGCCAAAAAATTCGAATCAAAAGGCATACCAATAGTAACAAAGTCACAACCACAAGAAAGATAAAGTCCCAACAAGAACATCAAGTGATCGAGTAATCCGTACAAGTGGATGAGTTAAAGAAGTGTCTTACAAGTCTCAAAGGATATCAAACGCAATATAAAATGACAAGAAGGTAACCACGATAGTCTGACAAGTATAGCACATGTAGCAAGAGTTCAAGTACAAGTTATTACACAAACCTCAGTCTTTTAGCATACAAACAGTCCAACACAACACAACTTCAGGACTTCAAACCGTAGACCAACCAACGTCTTAAGTTTCTCAACTTGTACACGAGTATATACAATCTTAAAAATATAATTAAATACTCTCTTTGATTTCCAGTAGCTCCATCATGTTGACTTAAAATAAGATTATCATCAATCAGCAAATCTGGTTAGCGCTAGTACTGTAACATTGTTTTGAAAATGCAAATGGCAAAACTGGATTTTATGTCCTTCATGAAAGATGTACATATATGTCTTAAGATTTCAAACAATCAAAAATCACTGCAAATTACATTTTGTATAAAAAGATATAACCAAAATACTAACACTTGCACATAGAAAATTTCTAAATCAAAAATCCGGACAGAACTTGTTCTATTGCATCCCTTTTTTCGAATTCATAATAGCAAAATTTGATTCCAATATAAGCATAAGAGTAGTAGGTATGTGTGTTATCTTACCAAAACATATTTGTTCACTAAATGTAAAACTTTACATAATGAGATATGCTAATAATACTAAACACATCACAGTTCAAGAATAAATTTGATTACCTACCAAGAGGTAGGGTGAGTCTTCAATTTCCACAGAAAAGCCAAATTTGTTTCTTCTGATTTTTGACTAATAAAATTGTGAGAGAGTTCTCAAGATTTTCTAGTCTTAAATGAATCAAAATCTCTAGTGGAGGTGTGATATTTCTAAATAAATTAGTTCTCGAACACGTGTGTTGCACGTGTATTCCATGCTAAATAGTATATATAGTTTAAAAGCTCAAGAATTGAATCATTTTTAGATGTCATATGAAACATGAAGAAAACAACTATATTCTATTTTTTAAAATTATTTTTATGTACATTAATTTTTATTTAATAAGGTACAAACATGTTATCATGTTGTTTCTCTCGTATGATGTTCTCGTTGTAGTTTGCATATTTGATTTCTCGATTGGCAGCGAATACATAAAACAAAGATAATTATTTGACTTTCCATAATTAAGCAGAAAGTTTTTCTTTTTTTTTCAACTGAAAAAATATATATATATATATAAATTTAAGGCCCATTGTATAGGCCCAATATAATTTCACATATTTTTTTTCAGTAAATAATCTTAATATATTACTTTATCATTTGTTTCAAATGTTCAAACGATTTAAATACATCATTTACAAGCAAACGTGGAAAAATTGAATTCCAAAACATTCTATGCATAGAGAAAATAGAAAAGTGTGTTTATAATGAATTAGCACATTTCATGTTCGAGCAATATATAAAATATTTATATCTTTGAGAAAAAACGTCAATCTGCATATATTTTTGCAAGTGGTATTTATTTTCTACATATTGTTATCTTCTATTCGTAATATTGGCATTAGAAGCTTTGCATATGATAATATATACAAACCTTTGATCAACTTAAGTATAATTTATTTATGGTTAGCTTTGTCAAAATTATGATTCATTTTATTATTGTCTTCAATAAGTAAAAATAGTTCTATTCATTTTTATGTTAATATTGAACGTATTTATAAAAAAGTTAATTTTTAATTCCAAAAATATAATAGAATCATGAAAGCAATTTTATTTCTATACATAATACTAATAATTACGTTTCCATCAATCTTGGATGGAGTCAAGATTCACTATTTTTTGGCTTTGGAGTATGATGGAATAAAGCAAAATGGCTCTTTAAACTGTCTGCGCTTCTTTCA
>JAPFFP010049045.1:0-31847 GCA_026153255.1 Solanum medicagineum
GGGAACCCAAAGAAACCCTAAACAAGCCTCTTAACTTATCATCACATATCATTGGTCACGGAAGCATATCAAAGACAAGCATTCGATCAAAGATTTAGAGCTCAAAATATGCCCAAAAAACCATACTTTCATGAACAAAAATTATTGTGCAGTAAATTTCTCAATATACTAGACCCACATATAAAATCAACTTTAAATCATACAATATTAGTAAGGGCATCATGGGTGAAAGGACCCAATGGTTCAAGACCACATACCTTGACTTTGTAGAACCCTTGAAGAAGATTGGAAATGGAGACTTGAAGCTTGAATGAGATCCTTGATGAAATCCTTAAGTTTGGTCTCGAGTTTGGGACTTGAATTCAAGGTGAAATGCGGGTCTAAGTGTTTGAGAGGATATTGTGGAATGTTAAGGATGATATGAGGGAAAAATAAGACTAAGTATGTGCATTTTAATGTGTGGGAACCCTGAGGCCCAAGTCTTATAAGTCTTGGACCAAAAAAAATTAAAATAGGCACCAAAAACAATAGGGGCGCGTCGCGGAGGCAACCTGAATACCCCACTGGAATCAGCATTTTCTGCACAAACGATTTCAACGAAAACGGGCATAAATCCTTCATCTGAACTCGAAATGAGGTGAAACCAAGTGCATTGAAAAGCTAATTCAAAGGAATTTAATTTGGTAGGTCATGGACTACTGAATTCTTTGTGTGCTAAGATATATGCTCCTTAAAAATTGACCCTCCTAAATAGCATTTTTTGGAATTTTTGAATTTTGATACGGTTGCTCTAAAATTCAAGTTAGACCCATTTTCCACTCATTTGACTCCCTAACTAAGAATATGTAGTCGTAATTTCAAAATAATGAATGGACTTTTAGATATATAGAAATTATGATTCTGGGTACTTCTAAGGAACATTTTCAGGCTCTTTTTGGGGGTCATTACATTTTCTTCACCCAAAATTCTCAAAGTAGGCCTTTTAACCAATACACTTCTGCAATGGCGGCCATACTTTTTAATGCTGCCTTAACTGAACTCCTTGCAACTTTCTCCTACTTCTTTGATTTCTAGGAAACCAATGTATCACCAAAGAACACCATGTAGCCTCTAATACACCTCACAGTCTATAGACAAGATCCCTAATAAGTATCACAGTAGGCTACTGAATTTCCCTTTCTTATAGATGGCATTAGTCCTGGTGTAGACTTAATGTATTTGACCACATTGATAGCAAACTCCATATGGGATTGCATGGGGGCATGCATGTATTGACTGAGTGTATGAACATTAAAAGATATACTTGGCATTTTTATGGTCAAATATAGGAGCCTTCCTATCAATCTTTGATAAACTTTTTTATTTGGCAACAACTTGTCTATTTCGCTTGTGCTTGTACCCTCATTTTCAATCATGTTATCATCCTCAACATATGTTAATTTCCTGTTAACTTTAGGGGGTGTAGCCAATTGATTAGAACCACCCTAACCAAGCTTAGCAATTAACTCTAGTGCATGTTTTCTCTAGTACATATATATTCCCTTATCAGACCCAGCAAATTCAATGCCAAGGAAGAACTTAAGCTTTGATAGATACTTCATCTTAAAGCATCTTTGTAAGTCATCTCTTGTCCATGCAATGAGTTCACTATCATTTCCTATTAGTAGCAAATCATATGAGTACCAACGGTAGTTTTGTTCCTTCTTATTTCCTTAAGAGTGAATAATCACAGTGGCTTTGACAAAATCCTTGCTGATTGATGTGCCGTCAAATTACAGCACATTTGGTGCCTAAAACAAGGGATTCTGTGAGTTCTTAAAATGATTGTTTAGTGCTTTGATGTGTTTTTTTTATTAATCTTGCAGAAAAACTAGGTTGGCATGATTTTGAACAAAAGTTGCAGATTGTGCCAAAGCATAGGGAATATGAGCCCTCCTACAAGTCGTAGCTCATGCTATGAATCCTAGGTTATGTCGTTGTGCGAATCAAAGACCAAAAATAAAAAATCTGCCAAGTGAAGGTCAGTCCTATGATCCCAGCCTATGAGTCATAAGACACACTACAACTCGTGTAGGTAGACTCATAGCAAGAATAAGGGAGAAAAAATCGTGGACCAAAAACTGAAGACCAAGACTACGAGGCCAACATACGAGTCGTCACTTGAGTAACGAATTGTACGTGTGGGTCATACCAGTGCAGTCGAGATGCAAAGAACTTGAAACAATACCCCGACTACAACGTCTAGCCAACCTATAAGTCAGAACTGCAAAATTTATCAGATGCTAGTTGTCTTTTCTGCATAATTCCTAGGGTTGTTTTGTAAATACTATAAATAGTGTAAGTTTGGTTTTTGAGAGAGAGTTCGAACAGTAGACATTTCTCCATTACATTTTGAAGCTTTCCTTAGGTTTTAAGAGTAGATTATCGTTCTCTTTAGGAAACCCATTTTGGGAATTGCAAATCTTGCTTTGTACTCATTGTGGATTAATCAAGCTTGTGGGTTTGCAACTTGTGGTTCCTATCTCCTTCATTGTTATTTGTGAAACTCTAAACTATGTCTATTATGTGAATTTTTGTGTGTTTTATCTTAGCCATGAGTAGCTAAACACCGACAACTTGGGGTTGTGCGAACCATAGGTAGTTGACTTGAGATGACCTAAGTTTTGTGCATCTCTATGATTAGGGTTTTGCATGTATTATTTATTTCCCTTCATGACTAATGTTGTTTGGTGGTGGCTAACACCAAACCCTGCCTACTATCACGATCCTGACCAAGATACTGACGAATAGGAAAAGGGAAGTAGATGACAGGATCTCGTTGATGATTTTCCATCTAATCGACCAAACCTGACCAAGGGGAGGTTGACTGGGATAATAGGTAACGATTAGTTGGCACACCATGGTGGCTGACCAAGCCCCATGGTTAAATTCGTCCTTCACCTTCACAAGAGGGTTGGAAGAACCTAAGTTACCGTCATACATGCAATTCACCGAACATAGTTATGTTATCTTTGGATAATTGAGTCAACAAACCATGGGGAACACAATTCCCAAGTTCTCACCAAAATCGAGTGTTTTCCCGAATTTTAACAAGTGTTTATATTATGTCATCTTTGAATCACAATAACCCCCCATCTAGATATTATAGTTATAGATACTACGAATGATTAGTAGTGAAATCTTATTGTCAAGCCCTATAGTCCCTGTGGATTCGAACCTAACCTCGGTTAAGTTAATTACTAATAGCTACCGCTTTCTTATTGAAGCGTGATCATCACCAAGATTATGGCACCGCTACCAGGGAATACGACTAGGTTTTCACTTGAATTCACTATTAGTTAGTTCTAGTGTTGATTTCTAGAGTCTCTTGTACTTTACTTTTGTTTTGTTTTTGTTGTTTGATTTGTTTTGCAGGGTGTTCTAGGTTGTATGCCCAACACAAGGAGCCAAGGCAATCCCATAACTCCACTAAATTTGGAAAGCCATCAACTACCAAGAATGATGGCTCGAGTGAATGAGGACATTGAGGTTAAGGAGGATATGCATGCGAATGAGGAATCCACTAGAATGGGTTAACTAGCCATATCTTAGAGATTTCAATGCAAATGCTTACGGCTAGAATTAGTACCGATTAAACCCTATGGCAGTGGGTGTTACTGGATCTATAGTACTGCCCGCTAAACCAACAGATGCTAAGCTTGTGGTATCAAGTGGATTGCTCCAGATGATCCAAAATTATGGCCTATTCACAGTGCTACCGCCAGAGGATCCCCACCATCATCTCCAAAATGCCATCTTCGTGTGCAAAAGTGTCATAGGCACACAAAATATTTCTATTGACGCTGTTGGATTGAGGGTGTTTCCATCGTCACTGGCTGGCAATATAGCTATATGGTTGTCTGAACTTCCTCCAAGTACCATCACGAGTTGGGCTGAGCTGCAGAGGGTGTTCTTAGAAAGATATTTTTCCAGGTCGAAGAAGCTTAAGCTTAAGGACCAAATTAACAACTTCGAGCAATTGCCTGGAGACTCTCTTAGTACTACGTGAGAAAGATTCACCAAATGCTTGAGGATAGTCCCTGATCACAAAATTTTTGATGATGGTTTGGTCGAGATCTTATATAGAGAACTTGATGATAATAGCAAAGCTTGCACCAACACGATCATGGGAGGTGTTTTTCTTGATCAACCATTTGAGCTCATGGCCTAAAGAATGGAACTAGTGGTGAAGACCAACAGAGCATGGGGTTAGAGTGAGCGTGGTAATACAAAGAGTTCTTGTGCGGTTACCACAAATAGTGAGAAAGATAAAGTTAATAAAGAGGTTGTAGAGCAACTTGCTCAACTCCGTGTGAGCATGGATTTGGTTTTGAAGCAAAACCAAGCTAGTGTGAAGGCAATAGCTCACCAACCCTTAATTACGCCTATGTATGATGATCAATTCTTAGAGGAGAATGCCTATTAGGTAAGCAACCAAGCAGCGGGTTTCCAGAACAACCCCCAAGGGTCCAATTCAGACTGTTGGAGGCAAGGTTCTGGGAATCAAGGTCAGAACTTCTACCGTGATAGGATGTATAGAGACAATCGGGGTGGATACTGTGAGAGAGGGAGAGTGCAAGACGCAGAATGGGGGAGAAGAGAGGGCTACAGAGATGGTCCTTATGTGCTAGCACACAATCGTGATGTCAGATCAAGCAATTCTAGGATCGAAAATATGTTTGAAAAATTATTGAAGCAAGCAGATCTTCGATGAGACCTTAAAGGGAACAAAAGCAGATATCTCTAGTATTAACCAAAACATAGAGTCTTACTGAGTGGCAATCAAGTAAATTGAACAATAGTTTAGGCAAGTGTCTTCACAATTGAACCAACGCCAAAAGGGCACCCTACTAAGCAATACGGTTCAAAATCCTAAAAATGAAGAGCATTGTATGGCAGGGACGACTCAGAGTGGCAAAAGCACAATAGATCCCCCTATGCCAGTTATTGTGGACTTGCTTTGAGACTTGGTTTGTAGGTAAGAATTGGAAGAACTAAAGATCTGAAAAATTGGACTTGGAGCAGCTCCTGCGAGCAGGCCTACCTATGACTCATAGTCATGCCTCGTAGGGAGAAACAGTAAGTATCTAAAGTTGGCACATACACTACGAGCCAACCATACGAATCGTAGGATCCCCTACGAGTCGTAAATAGGATTTGTAGTGACCAGGTATGATTCTTAAATTTATACCAATTGTCGGATCTAGTACGATATCGGGACCTACGAGTAGTGGAACGACCTACGACTTGTAGTCGGGGTCTCGTAGCCCTGATCTGTAGTTTTTAAAATCTGACCTGATTTGCTTATAAAAGGGGTCAAAATTATTTTTGACCCCCAAATTCATTTCTTGAACCCTAAGAGGCGAAGGAAAACCCTCTTCCATCACCCACGTTATTTTTCGGCAAGGATCCCGGCAAGGGTATTCATTTTTAGGATTTCGATGCGAATTTCACTCCTCTTTGCTTTGGCTCAATTCTCAATCAGATTGGTAAGCTCTTTGATTTAATTTCTCTATCTGGAGTGATGAGCATTGTTCCCTATACGAGTACAAGTCTAGTTTATCATGTTTAAACATATTGTACATTGATTATTAAGCTAGACTTCTAACCTAGGCTTTATAGGCCTTCGAAGAATTGGGTTGTTGCGTGAAACTTGTGGAAAAGCTTGAGTGGGTGATTATGACCATGACATTTCTAGTGTTTGATACGTAACTTATTAGTGTTGCTCACCTAGGGGTTTGAATGGTTGTCAGAATTGCACCTTAGATGGCATGGGGGTGATTGCTTATGTTTGAATGTGTGGTTTTGATTGAATCATTGTGAATGGTGATTGCACTTCCTTGGGATGTTGTGGACATGTCAAGATTGAGTTTAGATTATTTATTACTATCGGTGTACTTGACGTTTGGTTGAACTGGTTTTGACTCTTAGGGATAATAGTCGTTTTAAATTGCCGATGCTAATATGGAATTGATTATGTGCCATTTAGTCATGCTTTGCTCTTATTTGCATGATTAAGTTAAATTTGGTGTTGAATTTGTCCTTGGTGTGGGAAATACTTAGGCATTGCAGGAGACTTCTGTGCTCAGCTACGAGGCACTCCTAGGACTCGTAAGTTACGACTCATAAGTTCCTATACGAGTTGTAGTGGCCCCTCGCAGCAAGCATCAGTCAGCTGTAATACCTTCATATTACTTATACGAGACCCACATTATGATTCGTAGTACTTGGTGCGACTCGTAGGGAGGGTCTTGTAAACTTTGCTAAGTTTTGAAAATGTTTCTAGAACTAGGTACGAGACCAAGACTACAACTTGTAGGCAATCCTATGAGTCATAATTGAATCTCATATCTATGATCAGAAAGCATTTTTGAAGGCACAACTGGTTCTACGAGGCACTATACAACTCGTAGGTCACCCTACGAGGCATAACTGTATTCTTACCTACGTATCTATAGTTGCATCAGTGCATAATTAATTGTTAGTTGTTTCGTTTCCCGTTCTTTGCTGAGTATTTCAGTGGATCAAACATCTTGGACATAAATGTTGCTTTTTGGGTTGTTTGCAGATAAAATGCCTCAACAAGACAAACGGGCAATTCAAGCTCTACAATGGAGGTTGTGGGATGAATTCCCAACACCGAACAATATGAGGGATCTATGGAAGTCCACAGAGTTAGGTTATACCTGGAGACCAATAGACCTCATACTCGGGCACTCGCAACTCAGATACCTATGGAAGTGAGTAGTTTCTTCCCAGTCTGAAGAGGAGGAACAATAGGGTAACAAGGATGGGTAAGGTAGTAGCTTACCACAGATAACCCCCTCACACTCGGGTACAAAGTTAGAGTTAAAGAGCACTTCTCAGCAGGAGAAGGTCCAGTCCCAGCACCCAGACGACCACAGATGGTGTATCCCTAGGATGAAGGAAATATATTACCAAGGGTTGAAGCCCAAAGGGCAAGGCAAGCCGGTTCGATAGTTTCATGAGAATTCCTGGCTAAATGCCTCAGGCTTAGATAGAGTGCCTGGATTGAATGCTGGGTTGGATGAGCACGGGCTAGATTGGACCACATAGCAATTGGGCAAATATGTTACTTACATAGTCCGTGAGTTCTGTGCAGTGTACTTTGCTACACTCCGCTTGGGGTCGCCAAAGAACAAAAGACCAATCGAGCAGCCGAGGCTATGGGTGTTGACAGTACGGGGGAGATAAGTTGATATCTCGAAGGAGACAATCCGACGAGTGCAATTTGGGCCTACTTATACAACCCCTCAGTCCACCGGGGAGTACAATAACTGTATTGAGAAGATGACGACAGCGGTGCCTTGAAAGGACTCAGGGCTAGGATGGAGCTTCTATGGTTGATCACTAGCCGGATTTGTGCGGATGGTGTTGAGCCAACGTGAGTCACAAACCACGCAGAACCTATAATAAAAGTCGACCCCTCATTCCAAGCCATGTTCAGGTGGTCCATTATTTGTTGGTGTATTAGGACAACTTTTACGGATAATGTGATCACCATTGAGAGAACAGTATTGTTCCCTAACCTTCTAGATGGGTATGCTATAGAATGGGCACAAGTCATTTTAAAGCAGATTCACGAGGCTATAACTCGGACGAGCACCTCACTGTCGTTTCCAATTTTTGATTCATTATCTATGTAGTGTACCAGGTGTTCCTATTGACTCTCATCAGGGCCCTCATGTAGAGGCCACATGCAATATGGATCTTAGCCTGATAAAGGCTGATGAGAACCCAGTGGCCTTACCTCAAGCTATCCCACCTCCTATCGCAGAGCCATTTTCGATCGAGCCACAAGTTCTACGTTCACCTCCAGCTCCTATGGGTACTATTCTGGCTACTACAGAGCCCACACAGGTAGCCAAGTCTACACCATTCACCAGCACCTCAGCACCGGCAACAACTAATTTCAGCTTGACCCTCTTTTCTCTGCTGTTGCTTTTTGGGCTTTATTGTGTAGGGTGGCTGTATTAGAGGGTAGGATGTGAGAGTTATTAGCACGGGTCTGGCCATTGATTGATCAGACTATTTGGGATGCCGAGGAGAGGATGAGTACATTTGCCTAAGATTTAGTTGATGTTAGAGTTCGAACGGTTGATGCATGAGTTGATGCGTTCGCGACTAGAGTCCAAAAAAGGCTCGAGGGTGCTAGGCCTGCCGACACGAGTGTGGTGACTGATGAGTTGGCCAGGTTTAAGGGCAACTTGTTGCAGCTATTGGCAACCCCTGTTTTAGCCCCAGAGGTGGCATTAGTAGGTGATGAGGCATTTGATTAGCTCACCGACCGTTGAGACACCCGCGGGAAAAGGCCACTTTAGTATGCTGATCCAAAGCCGACCCCGAAGAGGCCAAGACCTAAGGAGGAGGAGCCCATACCTGAGGAGGTAGTGTAGGAGTTACTTTTGTTGGTGGCTATTCAGAGAGAAAGAGAGAGAGAGCACAACACACCCGACCTAGAGAGGGTACTTCAGCAGAGGAGGAGAGGCAAACTCATGACCCCTTGGACCAGCCCAAGATTGGTGTATGAGCACAATGATGTTTGACTTCTTTTGACCCCAACTCTTAATTTTCTTTATGGATACTCTGTCCTTTTAGTAGACAATTTTGTTTTTATTTTGGTTTTTGTGGATGTTCTTGTTGGATAATGTTTTTATGTTGGTTTTGGATATTAGTTTTTGTTAACTGTTAGTTTTGAATGTATACATATCTATGTTGTGTTTTTGTATGTTAGTCTTTTCTTTGTGTTGTTACTTTGAGGACAAAGTATCCTATTTTTCTTGGGTGGTGGAAGTTATGGTCTAAGGATCCCATTTCTTGCCTTGCTTCTTTTTCCTTGTGGATGTTTATTTTTTAGTTGAACCAGCACGTTTTAGGTAGTGTAGATAATGGGTAAATTCATAGTAGTAATTATCTATTGGCATACGCATTATTTTTAGAGTTTTTTTCAATGTTCTGATCAAAAATTGGGCACCCTCAATATTTTTGAGGTTGTGAGTATTGATGCATTCATATATTTTTAAGTATCTGCCAATGTTTGTTCTGATTTTGTGAAAGTAAGCTGAGACTGAAAGCATGACTTGTGAGTGTATACTTAATTGTGGATGCAATTGTCATGTGTACTATGAGCTTATTTTGCTGCATTCATGCATCTTGTCTGGACCCAAAACTTGCCTTGTTACTCTAAAAGTTGGTTTTGTGATGTGTTGGATATTGAAAGGATCTTAGGCCTTTGTTCATTGAGTGAAACCACTTTTAACCTAAAATAACCCACTAGTTAAGTGAGAGAATCCCATTTTTGAGCTTATCATGTACTCATTCATTCTTGATACCTTTCTAGCTTAACCTTGTCTGATGAAATACCTTGATATTGGCCTTAGTCTATCCTTGAACATTTGAACCTTGATTGAGGCCAAAGGCCTAAGTTGAGAGTGGCTGCTGTTGGTGGGCCTTGGTTTGAGGCATAGATATTATGTACTTCACCTGAGGCTAAAAGCCTAAGTTGATGGTGGCCCTTATTATGGTAAAGTAAAATTGATAAGGTGGTTAGTTGGGAAATCAAGAAAGAAATGAAAAAGCATGAACCGAGTGAAGGAAAAGAAAAGTTCTTTTAATTGAGAAAAAGTAGTAAAAAATAAGTTTGAAATCAAGGCACAGCTGAAAAAGAGAAAGAAATCACTCGGGAGAAGTTCAAAGAAAGTGAACAAGGAGGGATTGATGAAAAAAGGGTTAGATTATGAAAGCAAAAAGTATTGGTAAACATAATTCAAGGATAGCTTTTAGTCACCACTTGCCAAAATGTCGCACCAAAGCACCTTGAGCATATGTTACAAGCCTTTAATTCCTAAAGTGATCCAAATCCACTCTATCACCAAGCCAGAAGATGAGCAGAGAGGTAAGCCTATGCTGTTAGTCAGCATGCATTGAATTTTAATTATGAGAGCGAGAATGCTTCCTCAGTCCCTGAATTCTACATGTTTTTGAGTGAGTATGAGGGTCTTCTTTCTAGTGAGGGCATTGGCACTACTTGATTAGAATATGACTTTACCAGTGCTTGTGTACGGTTGATGCTCCTTAGCTTGCCAAGGGCGGATTGTCAGGTCTCTCATGATGTTCTTGTTTGGTCAATATCATGGCAACACTATTTTTAAAGTAGTATTTGGGTACCTGAAACAAATGAGCTGATGTATATGCTGTTGATATAGCTGCTATGTATTTCTCTTTGTGTACATAGATTGAGTCATCGCTTGAGGACAAGCAACAATTCTAAGTTGAGAGTGTTGATATGCGGTAAAATTACAACACATTTGGTGCCTAAAAACAAGGGATTTTGTGAGTTCTTAAAGCGACTTTTTATTGTTTTGATTTGTTTTTGCGTTAATCTTGCAGAAAAGTTAGGTTGGCATGATTTTGAAGAAAAGTTGTAGATTTTGCTGAAGCATATGCCATACAAGCTCTCCTACGAGTTGTAGCTCACACTAGGAGTAGTAGGTTATGTCGTAGCAAGAATCAGAGACCAAAAATCAGAAATCTGCCAAGTGAAAGTCACCCCTATAGAGCCCAGCCTATGAGATGTAAGAAACACTATGACTCGTGTAAGTGGACTCATAGCAAGAATCAGAGAGCCAAAATGTTGGACCAAAAAGCTGAAGACCAAGATTATGAGACCAATATACGAGTCGTAGCTCGAGTAAAAACTTGTAGAAATGGATCATACCAGTTTAGTCCAAGAAGCAAAGAACTTGATACAAGACCCCGACTATAACTCATAGGCCGACCTACAAGCCGTAACTGTGAAATTTATTAAATGCCAGCTGTCTTTTCTGCATAATTCCTAGGGTTTTTTTGCAAATACTATAAATAGTGTAAGTTAGGTTTTTGAGAGAGTGTTCGAACAGTAGACATTTCTCTATTAGATTTTGAAGCTTTTCTTAGATTTTAAGAGTAGATTATTATTCTCTTTGGGAAACCCATTTTGGGGATTCCAAATCTTGCTTTGTACTCATTGTGGATCAATTAAGCTTGTGGATTTACAACTTGTGGTGCCTATCTCCTTCATGGTTATTGGTGAAACTCTCAACTATGTCTATTATGTTCATTTTTTTGTGTTTTGTCTTAGCCATGAGTAGCTAAACACCCATAACTGGGGATTGTGGGAACCATGGGTAGTTGACTTGAGATGACCTAGGTTTTGTGCATGTCTATGATTGGAGTTTTGCATGAATTATTTATTTTCCTTCATGAATAATGTTGTTTGGTGGTGGCCAACACCAAACCTTTCCTACTATCACAATCCTAACCAAGGTAGTGACGAATAGGAAAAGGGAAGTAGATGACAGGATTCGGTTGATAATTTCCCATCTAATCGACCAAACTTGACCAAGGAGAGGTTGACTGGGACAATATGTAATGGTTAGTTGTCACGCCATGGTGGCCGATCAAGCGTCTTGGTGAAATTTGACGTTCACCTTCACAAGATGGCTGGAACAATCTAAGTTACCATCTTGAATGTGATTCACTTATCATAGTCAGGTTTTCTAGGGTAATTGAGTCAGCGAGCCATGGGGAACACAATTCCCAAGTTGTCCCCAAAATCGAGTATTTTCTCAAATCTTAATTAGTTTTTATATTATGTTGTCTTTGAATCACAACAACTCCCCCATCTACAGATAGTGATAGATACTGGGAATGATTAGTAGTAAAATCTTATAGTTAAGCCCTATATTCCCCGTGGTTTCGACCCTAACCTTGGTAGGTTAGTTACTGATAGCGTCCTCTTTATTATTGGAGTGTAATAATCACCACTGATGTAGGGCTTGACTAAGCTTGAGATTCCATTGTCTTGAGGCTTTTTGAGCCCCTATAAGGATTTATGAAGCCTACACACCAATGTCTCCCCCTGCCTTGCACCCTGTGAGCCAAAACCAAGAGGAACAGTCATATACACTTCTTCAAGCAAATCACCCTGCAAGACTTGTGCATTTCCATTTGAACAATATCCCATCCATTTTTCAATAGCTGCAAAAACAATAGATCTAACTGTTACCATCTTGCCTATTGGACTAAAAGTGCCTGTATAATACAGTCCTTCTTTCTGTGTGAACCATTTTGCAACTTGTCTGGCTTTGTACCTTTCTACCTCTCTAGATGCTTTGTATTTGATCTTACAAACCAAGTTGCATCCTATGGGATTTTTTGTATGTTGGTAAAGGAACTATGCTCCATGTATTATTTTCATCCAAGGCAAGGAGTTCTGTCTTTACTGCATCAATCCATTTAGGATCCTAAGTTGCTTCTATGTATGAGTTAGGTTTTGATTTAGAAGAATAAGATACTAGGCATTTGGTGTAGTTAGGATTTAATGAAGAAATGGTCAACAAAGTTAGAAATGGGATAGGAACATTTGGTGGATGGTTTCTTAACTATGTAATCATGCAGCCATGTAAGAGGCTTGGATGTTCTGGTAGATCATTTATGCGGTGGATTTACATCTGGAGCGATTGAAGGAGTAGCCAATGAATTAGAAGGACTAATATAGCTGTAAGATGATAGGATTGGTGGTACTTGATTATCATCGGGAAGTGACTCTCCTGTTGGTGGATCATCATCAAATAGAAAAACTTCTTCTCATTAGTGTTGGTAGCTGGCTTTGGTGCACATATCTTGAGATTAAGCTTGCTATCCTAGAAAGGGAACACATTATCCCTGAAAATAACATATCTGCTAACAAAACAAGTGTGATTTCTCAAATCATATAATCTATAACCCTTTTGAACTGAAGAGTATCCTTGAAACACAGCAGGAACAACTCTTTGAGAAAATTTGTACTGCCTTTTAATGTTTGTTATATAGCAAAGACATCTGATGACTCTAATATGATCAAGTGTTGGAGCTTTATGGAAAACCATTTCATAAGGACTCTGACCATATGTACTATTAGAAGGGATCCTGTTGATTATATATACAGCACCTAGGACACACTCACCCCAAAACCTTCATAAAAGCCCACTCTTAAATTTTAATGCACTAGCTATGTCAAGAATATCTCTATGCCTCCTTTCTACTAGGCCATTCTATTGAAGAGTATATTGACAGTACAAGGGGATTAGTGAGTGATTCCTTCTGTACTAAGTAGTTCTTTCACCTTATGGTTCATTTATTCTCCACCGTTGTTTGACCTAAGAGTCTTAACATTGCAAGAAAAATTATTTTTCACCAAAGCAATGAAGTATCTTAATACCACGTTACGCTCATCCTTAGAGTTCATCAACCAAACACAAGTATATCTGCAATAATCATCAACCAATGTAATAAAAAATCTCTTATGATGTGTAGGAAGATTCAAAGCACCCCAGACAATATAGTGAATTAATTCTGCAAAACAAGAGCTTTTATTCAGACTAGTTGGAAATGATAGTTTGGTTTCTTGTAATGACCTGGACATTATACGATTGCATCTAAGCTCGAGATTCTTGTTTTTGGAAAAATTTGGACCAAGTGTTACCTCAAGGGAGACTATTGTAAAACCTCACATCTTACGTATACTAGTCCTATGCATAAGGAATAGGATATGGCTTGGTCAAATTAGTGCCCATTTTAAAAAGTGCTTGAATTTCAAATTAGAGGGCGATATGTACGTCTAAAACTTAAGAGGGTCGAGTGTATATAAGTTTTAAGTCAAATTGAGGAGATCATGGCCTTAGACGAAGTGAAAGAAGTGAGGTTCTTATAGGACTTCAGAAGCTAGCAGGTGAGTCACCTACATGCTTACTAGACGAGGCCTGACGCCGAATCTGTCCAACTCTGACAATGAATAAAGTCTTTGTTAAGGGTGTAAATTTAGCCCGTGTTTTAGCATCGAAAATGGAAAATATTTACAGCCCAAGATGAATAATAAAAGTGCCTAAGTACATCACAATACACTTGAAAATTTGGGCCCAAATTATGTGAAGGGAGAGGAGAAAGTGGGTAGCCAAGGCCCATCAACTTGAGACCCATTTAGGCCGAAGTGAGAGAACCAAGCTGCTGCGTCACCAACTTGTTAAGATGTGGTCAAAAACGCAAGAAAAAGTTGTCCAAGAATGTCCCTTTAAAAGGGGTTATGAACCTGCCACCTCAAGTCATGTAGCATAGACAAAAAAAAAAAAAAACAGCTTTCCTAAGTTTTCTATCTACCCTTTCTTAACCTTGCAAAGTAGCCACAATAGACTCCTAGGGTTCTTGAAGAAGACCTACACCTTGATGGTAATGTTAAGTTAAGATAACTATGTGTTTAGTATGGTTTTTTTAATGAAAAACAAGAGACTAGGTTAGTTATACTTGTGCTAAAATTTTTGATAACATGTGTTCCAAAGATTGTTGTACACTTTTCTTGTTTATTTAGGAGCTTTTCTATTCTTGGTTGGCTTGATTATGAAGGGCAGTTTCTGTTATAAATTAGTTTTAGTTCTTTAATGATGTAGAAAGATCGCTGGACTATTTTGTTCTACGTAAACAATCGAGTTTTAGTGTGTTATCCTAAATGTGTCGTTAGTAGAAATTTTGGGCAGATCGATTGAGGACTATTGTCTTACATCCTCCACCTATTTTGAAAACTATTTTTGGACTATTTTAGGACTGCTCTTATGTGTAAATATTGTGGGAACACTTTGGTTGAAGTTTGTGCAGGTTTTGAATTGTTGACATCGAAATGTAGCGAAAGGACATAATCTTATGCTGCCTACTTATTTGTGTACAATTATTATGTGTTGTGCTTTGTGGGCTGTTGTGGGACTATTATGGCACTAAAACAACCTACACATGATATGAAGATGAGAATGTGTAATAGAAAATACAATTAGAGGCGGAAAGGTTAGAAGGATATGTTTGGGTTGATAATTTCCTACTTGCTACCCGTGCATTGTTTTCTTTTATGAATTTGGGCTGCCGAAATGTGTTTATTAGCATTTAGTACTAGTTTTATCACCTACTCTATTGTAGATAAGTATTTGGGGGAAAAGAATGTTACTTCGAGGTAATAATAAGGTCGTACAACGAGGTATGTAAGGCTACTCAATTTCGTATTACTTGGCATAAAATCTAGATTCTTCCTTGGCATATAAAGGCACTTACCAACTATGACATAGCTAATAACTATGTCTCCACTCTTTCACATGTTCATATTATCCCATACATAGTGATTTGCAAATCTACATACATACTTGAATACCACGATACACGAGTTCTTTTTGCTAAAAAAAGTTCATGTGTTGTTTCATCTCCTACACATTTCATTAATTGTGTAACCTACTCCTTTCATTATGGTATTATCTTTTATGATTATTTACATTTCACATGCTATGTCTATGGTTCTATAACTCAAATATTAGGACCACCAAAAGAATCATCTTAACGGTAAATAAAAGATAAAGTATGTTGCTTAATGATGGGTGGTACCCTAGGTGTGGAACAATCACCTAGCATGGGTCGATACCATATTACCCAGGGTTGAAAGGAAAGCCTAGCATGGGTCAATCCCAATATTGATTTACCACTAAATAACTGGTCATTTGTATTACATGTTGTGAACAGATTATACAGTAAAGAAAGGTAAAATAATAAAAAGGACATAAAGTACGTAATTCTACAATATGAATAAAGGTGGTCTCTTATCCTTACACCATTGTATGACATTATGTGGGTTCTTATTTCATATACAATGCTTCCTACCTTATATATTCAGTACATTATCTCGTACTAACGTACCTTATGGGTGACCTGCATTTCATGCTACAAGTATAGGTGCTAGTAGCTCTCTCCAGTAGGAGTACAGGATATCCAGCTATTGTGACTGAGCTCCAGGTTGCTTCGGGGCATTGTGTGTCTGGAGTTATATTTTTGTTTTCTATATTTAGTCATGAGGTGGGGCCTATCTTGACTCTTCTCAGATATTGTTCCTTATCTGGAGGCTTTGTAGACTATGTAAATTAAAATATGGTCATGTCTCATACTTTAGACATAGTGGCTCTAAAGTCCTAGTCATATGCATTTCCTTTTGGCTTGTTATTATTTTCTTCATTAATGAAGCATGTTGATTATGGAAACAACTTATAGTGTCGACAGAAAGCACATGGTTACAGATTTTTTCTCCTGAGCTTTGTCTGCATCGGGTGCAGTCTGCCTTAATGGAACTTTGGCCGTGACAACTACACAATCCATGTGAGGTCACATGGCTCGTGTGGCCTACAGTGATGTGATACTTGGCATTATTTTTTGGGTGTGTCTCCTTGAAGTGGAGTTTCGGGCTAAGGCACATCATATTTGGACCCCATGGGCCATGTAAAACTTCACGGACTATGTAGAGGACCGTTTGATGACATTAAGCTCAGAACACCAATGGTTAAAGATAAGTAGTGGGACAGGACCACTTCACATAGACCGTGTAAAGGCACACGAGCCATATGGTGAACCGTATAGTGTCCGAGGTGGAATATTTTCTAATTATATCTTCATTCTTTGCATGGGAGATTTTATGCTGTCTAACGGAGGTGCCACGGGTAGTGTCAAGGACCATGTGAGACCACACGACTTGTGTGGCCCTTTCGTGTAGTAGATTCTTTCATTAAAACAATTCTAAGTATGGGATCTTCAAACTGAAGATAATTTCACTTTCAAGCCTTCAAATCAAGCTTATTTATATTTTTAAGGCCATAATGTGTCTCCTACATTAGGCCAAGTTCAAAGTGATTCAATTAGCTAAGTTTGTCATAAGTACTGACTGCAGGGTCAACTTTAAAGGGGCATATCACTTAGCACAAAATGTGATGGATGGCCCATGACCTATCAAATTGAATATATTTGAATTAGCTTTCCAAAATATTTGTTTTTACGTCATTTAGAGTTCAGATGAAGAGGTTATGCCCATTTTCGTAAAGCCCGTTTGTGCAGAGTTTTCTAAAAATTTACTAAGTGTGGCTATATGGGTGGTCTTCACGGTCTGTGAAGTGTTGTACGGACCCCAAGACCTCCTCACGGGTGCCTAGCAAGGAATGTGATTTTTTCTTCATTAATGGTCTTTTCATAATTGTGGCCCTTCTTAAGGGTCTTTTATTACTTCCGATGCTATCTTAAGACCTCCAAATAACCTAAACCTTATTCTCCTCATTCAACTTCATCCTTACACTAAGAAATTATCTCAAAGAAACTATTAAAAACTCTAGTGGGAATTCAACTTGGGATTCAAGGAAGGCTCATTCTTCTTCAAATTTCTCTTGAAACCTCTTCAATTGACAAGGTATATGGGTTTTGATCCTTGGTTCCTTCCAATCAAGGAGACCCTAAAATTTCCAAGTAATTTCATGAGTTCTTAGTTTACTTTAAATTTGGTTTTTTAAATATTGTCATTCCTTAAATTCAAATAGTGTATAGTTTATGCTTATTTACTGATTTTAGGTTGATTTAAGTTATGATATGATCAAGTACGTTAATTTTATGGAATTATGAATATGCATGACCCTTTTTAAGGATTGTTGATGCATGTGTGATTTATATTATAATTTTATATGTGGATTTAATTTATTTCACTTCAATTTCATATTATATTGATGATTTTAGATTTAATCTCGATTCGTCATACTATCCCCATATCATTCATGGCATATGTATTCAGGAACATTGGAAAATTTTGAAATTATGAAGTTGGTTAAGCCCACCTATGTTTTATGATAGGATTTGATAAGATATTGGATAGGGACTAGAGGCATTGTTGGACATCTTAATGACTCTCATAGGATTTATATGTTATGTGTTGTATTTGAAGCTTACGATTATGGTTGTCTATTGGATATGACTATTATGGATTGGTTATGACAATTATGATAAGTTTGTATGTTTTGATGTGGATATGTGGAAGATCCTATGTCTCAAATTGACCTATAAAGTAAGTCATACTTACTCGCCCCTTAGTCTTTATGTGCTATGTATTACGTGAATGTATGTTAATCCCTTTCCCTGTCATATCCCCATAATATGAGTCCTGCTTTCTCGTCTCTTAGAACTATGTGTTTAGTATTTGAATACGCTTCTGAACCGATGATGTGAACTTTTGATACTTTGAGACTTGTTTGGGGACTCTTGGGTTCCCATTCGCCATGTCACTCTTAGAACCTAGGTCTGAGTCATGACAGAGATGGTATCAGAGCACTAGGTTTATAAATGGTCCTCGGAGTCTAATATGCCGTGTCAAGTAGAGTCTTATTCATAGGTGAGATGCGCGCCACGACTATGGGTAGGAGGCTATAAGGCATTTTAGGAAATGTTTCACCTTCTTCATGATTCTTGTCGTGCAATGGAACGTATCTTATCTCCATCCCTCCCTACCAGAAAGGGAGAGTTACTTTGACAAGCTTGCTCCTTCACGTACTCAAAGTTTTTCTTGGGTTGGGTTGTTATTTAGAAGGTTTATTGAAGGTTTCTCATCTATTGCATCTCGATTGATCAAGTTGACTTGAAAGAAGGACAAGTTTTTATGGTTGGATGAGTATGAGGTGAGTTTTTGGACTCTGAAAGGTTGGCTTACATCGGCTTCTGTTTGACTTTATCGGATGGCTTAGATAGGGTGGTGGTGTATTGTGATGCTTCTCAATTTGGGTTGGATTATGTACTTATGCAACATGTTAAGGTGATAGCTCACATATCAGGACAATTAAAAATTGCATGAGCATAACTACCCGACTCATGATCTTGAGTTAGTGGAAGTGGTTTTTGCTTTGAAAATTTGGAGGCATTATTTGTATGGGGCACATGTGGACGTTTTCACTGACCCCAAGAGTTTGCAATATGTATTCACTCAAAGGGACCTTAACTTGAGGCAAAGGAGAAGGTTAGAACTCCTAAAGGGCTATGTCATAAGTGTATGAAATCATCCTGACAAGACAAATACTACAGTTGATGTTCTTAGTAGGCTATCTAGGGGAAACATGGATCATGTTAATGAACGAAAGAAAGAGTTGGCAAAGGATACTTAGTGTTTGGCTAGATTCAGTGTTAAGTTGGCCGGCTCTAATGATGGAGATATTCATGTTTAGAATGGGGTCGAATGTTTTTTGGTTGTTGATGTTAAGGCAAAGCAAGGCTTAGACCCATCGTTAGTTGTGTTGAAGAGGTTGATTGCCAATAAGATAGAGATTTTTTCTCCCAAGGGGGAGATGGTGTAATTCAGTACCAAGATTGATTATATGTTTTGGACATTTATGGTTTAACAATATGATCATGAGTAAAGCCAATGACTCTTATATTCTATTCACCCGAGATCTACTAAGATGTATCATGACTTGAGAGAAGTTTATTGGTGGCATTGTTTGAGGAAGGATATAGCCGAGTTTGTATCCGAATGACCAAATTCTTAACAAGTAATGGTAGAACACCACAGACCCAGTGGTTTGACTCAAGATATTGAAATTTCAACTTGGGAGTGTGAAACGACCCCAAAAAGTTCCCGAAAATGTGCCTTGGAAGTGCCCGGAATCGTAATTTCCATATATCTCAGAATCTGTGCATGATATCGAAAATCCAACTTCATATTCTTGATCTAGGGGAAATATTGAGTGAAAAATGGGTCTAACCCCAATTTTAGAGTAACCGTATCAAAATTTTAATTTCCCAAAAACTTGATTTCCAGAATCGATCAGTTTTGGTACCATGGCACGCAGTCATCGTGGACCTGTTTAAAAAAGTCCTCCGCAACGAACTAGAGATAGACCAGTGTTATTTTTTCCCAGTTATTTTTTATCTCGGCCCAAGGCTTTTGGGTCTTGGGCCTAAGTCTTACTATGCATAAAAGTACCTATACTTGGTCATATTTCACCTTCATATCATACAAGACATTTCCCAATACTCTCCCAAACACTTAGCCAAATATTTTACTCAAAATCTAGGGTTCCAAATTCTTTCTGGATCTTAAGGATTTCACTCAATCTTCAAGTCTCCATTCCAATCTTCATTAAGAAATTCTCCAAAGCTAAGGTATGTGGGTTTCAACCATTGGTTCCTTTCACCCATGGTTCCCAAGCTTCTTTTTTACATAAAACTCATGTTTCTAAGTTGATTTACTTATGTTCTTACTTACTATGAATTTAACTATGAACTACGTTGGGGTTTTGTAAAAGTGTGACTGTTTAAGCATGTTTGAGCTATGAATCTTTGATCTATCTTGAGATTTCATGAACGCTTTTTATATATATTTCATGAGGGTATTACCAAGTATTGCTGGGTGGCTTTACCTTGAAGTTACTTTCATGATTTCACTCTTGAATTGCATGGTTTCACACTAGCATTGCACATCTAGCAACTGTTTGATAAAATATCCGGTTAATGCTTCTTGAGCTGTTAAAGGCCTAATGTATGGTATATGAGTTAAGTGACTTTATGATGATGAAAGGAATATGTATATATGTTGATTTCATGAATGCAATCTATGGTGTTGCAAGTTGATCACGCCTCATTCGGGGGAGAGGGGGTAGGCCCAAACAACCATGTTGGGGGTTTTGTATCTCAATTGCCTCGCTCGGGAGGTAATAGGCCCGTGCAACTATGTTGGAGGGTTTGTACCTCAATTGCCTCACTCAGGAGATACTAGGCTCATGCAACCATGTTGGGGGGTTTGTAACTCAATTGCCTCACTCGGGAGATAGTAGGCCCGTACAACCATGTTGGGGGTTTTGTACGTCTATTTCCTTGCTCGGGAGGTAGTAGGCCCATGCAAAAAATGCTGAGGGTTTTTTACCTCATCCGACTCGCTCATGGGGTGGTAAGCCCATGCAACCATGTTGGGGGATTCACACCTCAATCACCTCGCCAAGTATGTGGTAGGCCTTGGTTACTAATGATGGTCTCTTACTACACATGTTTTATGTTCTATGTAAGAATGTTTTACTACAAGCACCATTCATGCATGCCATATTGCTATATGCTCATTTATTTCCTAAATATGCATTTTGATTATGTTGCCTATCTCTTGTTGCATTGCATCCTACATACTTAGTACATTCAAACGTACTCACGCATACTTTATGCCTACATGATGTTACCATGTAGGAACTAGAGCTCCACTTTATCATTCTCCTCCTCCACATGGCTAGTACATATTCTCTCAAAGAAAGTAGGTGAGCCCTCAAATCCGAGGACATGTTTTTCTTTATTATGTTATGTATTAACCCCCTTTTTGCTGGCTACTATGACTATGAGGGTGAGCTCGGTTGCTTGTCTTGGTCCTCGCTAAGTCTTATGTTTAGAGATGTTGTTGGGCAAGTTATGTAAAGATGCTATGAGCCTTGACTCTCTTTGATTCTCTTGATGTTTTATTATAAGAAAGATGTCCCATAGCCTCGTTTATCCCTATTTACTATTCCTTATTGTTATTTTATTGTTTCTGAGACCAAGGATGTGTAATGATATATTAAGAGGCTTTCTTAGGGTCCCTTCGGGATCCCCATGTGGCCGTGTCACGTCTAGACCCTAGGCTTGGGTCGTGACAAACTTGGTATCGGGGCACTAGGTAGTTAATGGTCCTCGGCGTCCAACACACCACATTGATTAGAGTCTTATTCATGGTTGTGTTGTGGACCACAACTATGAGTAAGAGGCTATGAAATGCTTTAGGAAATGTTCCCCTTCTTCGTGCTATAGAAGTTAAGGTTTTCCCTCCCTTATGATTGTTCTTTGTTATGCAACATCATGCCTAACATAAGAGGAAGAAGAGCCTGCATACCAAAGGAACAACTAACTCATGGAGAGCTCCGGGTTGATCTCACCTTGCTAGCTCAACTTATAGCTAACCAAGCCAACCAAGGGGCCCAAGCCCCTTATGCTCCTACTCTGGCATCTCGTGTGAGTGAGGATGAACCTACCAGACTTCAATCGGTCTAAAGTGGATGGGGACCTTGAAGAGTTTATTGATGAGGTTTACAAAGTGTTGGCTATCATGGGTGTGAGGTCAGAAGATAAGGCGGATTTGGTGGCTTACCAACTCAAGGGGGTGACCCAATTATGGTATACTCAATGGAAGGAGGAGAAGGGGAACAACAATGTGATTCTATAGAAGGAGTTCAAGGCAACTTTCCTCAATTGTTTCTTTCCTCTTGAGCTTCGGGAGGCCAAAATGATGTAGTTCATGAATTTGAAGCAATGTTCTTTGAGTGCGAGGGATTATGCCCTCAAGTTCAACCAACTCCAAAAATATGATCTCCACTTGGTTGCCAACCCAAGGTCTAGAATGAATAAGCTTGTGATGGGTCTATCAGATTTTGTGAGTGAAGAATGTTGTGCCGCCATGTTTATAGGTGAGATAACTTTTCGAATAATTAGTAGGGGATAAATTGAGAAAGTGAAGGGGGCCTGAGGCCAAGATGGACCATTTTGATAGTAAGTTCCATAGTCTTAAAGGTGGCCGGTTTCTTCAAGGTCAAGGGTCTTCTCATGTTCCCAATAAAAGGTTTGCTAATGACTACCTAAGGGTCCAAGGTGATGGTGGTGTGGGGCCTAATGCTATGTATCCAAGATGTGGTAAGGGTCATGGTGACCCATGCTTGAGGGCTATTAATGCTTGCTATAGTTGTGGGGAAGTAGGCCATAAGATGATAGATTGCCCTTGTACCTGAAATGAGGGTAAGGATGTTCGTCCACAAGCCCAGGGTGCTAATGTTGTTACTTTGGGGGGAGAAGGTCAACAAGGTGATGCCCTTCTATGCACTCTAAGGGATATAAGGGGTTAATGAGATGCCCGATATTGTCATCAGTATGTCAAAAGTCTTTGATTCTGATGTGTATGCATTGATAGACCCGTGTGTCGCTCTTTCTTTAATTACCCCTTTTGTTGCCAAAAAGTTTCATGTTGAGCCCGAATGGTTGAGTGAGTCTTATGAGGTGTCTACTTTCATTGGTGCATCTATTGTTGCTAGAAAGGTCTATAGAAATTGTCCTGTTTGCATCTTGCATAAAATATTGCCTTGTGATCTTGTTGAGATGGATATGGTTGATTTTGATATTATTCTTTGGATGGATTGGCTGCATGCATATTATGCCTCTATTGATTGTAAAACCTATAGGTTCAAGTTCCAATTCCCAAATGAACCCGTCCTTGAGTGGGAGTATCATGATGTAGTGGTCAAGGATAGGTTTATTTCTTGCATTAAAGCCCAACGGTTGATTTCTAAGTGGTGTCTCTACCATCTTGTGAGGATTAGGGATGTTTAGTCCAAGATCCTTCTTAGTCAGTTCCGATTGTAAATAAATTCCTTTATGTCTTTCTAAATGACCTTCCGGGTGTTCCTCTCGAAAGGGAAATAGACTTTGGTAATCCCATTTCCATTCCCCATTACCGCATGGTCCCGATGGAGTTAAACGAGTTGAAAGAGCGATTGAGGGATTTATTTGAGAAGGGTTTTATTAGGCCTAACCAACCACCTTGGGTGCACCAGTGTTGTTTGTGAAGAAGAAGGATGGGTCTCTTAGAATGTGTATTGACTATCGAAAACTTAATAGGGTTACCATCAAGAATAAGTACCCTCTCCCAAGGATTGATGATTTGCTTGACCAATTTCAAGGGGCTAGTCACTTCTCTAAGATTGGTCTTCAGTTAGGGTATCATCAAGTGAAGGTGAGGGAGTGTGGCATTCCCAAGACGGCTTTTTGGACTAGGTATGGGTATTACGAATATGTGGTTATGTCTCTTGGGCTGACCATGCATCGACTATCTTCATGGATCTTATGAATAGTGTCTTTAAGCGCTACCTTAATTTGTTTGTAGTGGTTTTCATTGATGATATTTTGATCTATTCTCATAGTAAGAAGGAGCATATGACTCATTTGAGGGTAGTGCTACAAAGATTGCGGGAAGAGAAGTTGTATGCTAAATATGAGAAGTGTGAATTTTGGCTGAAAGAGGTTGCCTTTTTAGGTCATGTGGTGTCGGGGGATGGTATTAAGGTGGATCCTAAGAAGACAAATATGATTAGAAATTGGACTAGACCATTGATCCCATCGGATATTAGAAGCTTCTTGGGACTAGCGGGTTACTGCCGGAGGTTTGTGAGTGGGTTCTCTTCTATTGCTTCTCCCATGACTATGTTTACTCAAACGAAGGCTACATTTGTGTGGACTGATGAGTGTGAAAATAGCTTCCAAACTTTGAAAGAAAAGCTTTTGTCCGCTCCTATCTTGTCTCTATTTGAAGGGTTGGAGGGGCTTGTTGTGTATTGTGATGCCTCTCAGATTGGTTTGGGTTGTGTTTTGATGCAAAATGGTAAGGTGATAGCTTATGCTTCTAGGAAACTCAAAGTGCATGAAAAGAATTATCCTACTCATGATCTTGAATTGGCCGCCGTGGTATTTCCTTTGAACATTTTGCATCATTATTTGTATGGAGTGCATGTTAATGTGCTTACCGATCATGAGAGTCTTCAATGTGTTTTCACTCAAAAAGATCTCAACTTGAGGCAACGAAGGTGGTTAGAGCTTCTTAAGGATTATGATATGAGTGTGCATTATCACCCCGGTAAGGCTAATGTTGTGGCGGATGCTTTGTGTAGGGTGTCTATGGGTAGCCTAGCTCATGTTGATATTGGGGTCAAAGAGGAGGCTAGAGAGGTCCATCGGTTGGCTAGGTTGTGAGTTAGGTTAAAAGAGGTTGATAATGGTGGTATTGTGGTTGCTGATGGGCCAAAGTCTTCCTTGGTTGATGAGGTAAAAGCAACGAAAGATTGTGACCTCTTCTCGTTAGAATTGAAGGCCTTAGTGAGAGAGGTCAGGGAGGAGGTTTTCTCCCAAGAGGGAGATGGTGCACTTAGATACCAAGGTAGGTTGTGTGTGCCTTGTGTTGATGATTTGGGAAAGAAGACTCTTGATGAGGCTCATAATTCTTCTTATTCTAGTCACCTCGGTTCTACAAAGATGTATAGAGATTTGAGGGATGTGTTTAGGTGGGGTGGTATGAAGAAAGACATTACCAAATTTGTATCCAGTTGTCATAGTTGCCAACAAATCAAAGACAAACAAGAAAGGTCAGGCGCTATCAGTAATTAACCTACTGATGTTTGGGTCGAATCCACAAGGAATACTGGGCTTGACTATAGGATTTCACTACTAATCATTCCTAGTATCTATAACTACAATCTCTAAAGGGGGGGGTTTGTGATTCAAAAACAATATAAAATAAATGCTAACTAGATTACGGGAAAAATGATCAATTTTGAGACCAACTTGGGAATTGTGTTTCCCATGATTTGTTGACTAAATTACCCTAGATAACATAATTATTATAAGTGAATTGCATGCAGGACAGTAACTTAGGCTTTTCCAGCCCTCTTGTGAAGGTGAATGTTCAATTTCGCCATGGAGCTTGGTTGGCTACCATGTCGTGCCAACTAATCGTTACCTATTGTCCTAGTCAACCTCCCCTTGGTCAGGTTTGGTCGATTAGACGGGAACACGTCAACTGAATCCTGTCATCTATTTCCCTTTTCCTATTCGTCACTACCTTGGTCAGGACAGTGATAGTAGGCAGGGTTTGGTGTTGGTCACCACCAAACAACATTAATCATGAAGGGAAATAAATAATACATACGAAATCCTAATCTTAAATATGCACAAAACCTAGGTCATTTCAAGTCAATTACCAATGGTTCCCACAACCCCAAGTTGTGGGTGCTTAGCTACTCATGGCTAAGATAAAATACACAAAAATGCAAGTAATAGACATAGTTGATAGTTTCACTAAAACAATGAGAGAAATAGGCATCACAAGTTGCAAACCCACAAGCTTGATTGATCAACAATTCATGCAAAGCAAGATTTGCAGTTTCCCAAAATGAGTCTTCAAAGAAAGAACCAACTACTCTAAAACCTAAGAAAAGCTTCAAAAATATCTTGAAGTCGTGTCTCTGGTCAAACTCCATCAAAATAACCTAACTTAAACTATTTATAGTGCGTACAACACAACCCTAAAATTTATACAGAAGAGCAAGGTGGCATCTGATAAATTTCACAGTTACAACTCGTAGGATGGCCTGTGAGTCGTATTCGGGGTCTCGTATCAGGATCTTGGCATCTTGGACTGAACTGGTACAACACATAGGTACGAGTTGTTGCTTGGACTATGACTCGTATGTTGATCTCATAGTGTTGGTCTTCAGTTTTTGGTCCAATATTTTGGTTCTCTGATTCTTGCTACAAGTCCACTTGTACGAGCCATAGTGTTTCATATGACTTGTAGGCTGGGCTCGTAGTAGTGATCCTCACATGGCAGATTTATGAACTTTTGGTCTCTGATTCTGTTACAACACATCCCTACAAATCGTAGTGTGAGCTACGACTCGTAGGTGGGCTCGTATGGCCTATACTTCAGCAAAATCTGCAACTTGTCTTCAAAATCATGCCAACCTTACTTTTCTGCAAGATTAACACAAAAATTCAATCACTCACTAGTCGCTTTGAGAACTCACACAATCCCTTGCTTTAGGAACCAAATATGCTATAATTTGACAGCACATTAACACCCTCAACTTAGAATTGTTGCTTGTCTTTAAGTGATGACTCAATCTACACAGACAAAGAGAAATACATAGCAACTAGACTAACTGCATACACATCAACTTCTCTAATTTAGGTATCCAACTACCATTTTCAAAATAGGACTATAAAACCATTTAGCAAATAGGAACATAATAGGATACTTGGTAATCCAACCATGATAAGCTAAGGAGCATCAACCTTCCACAATCGCTGGCATAATCATATGCTAATCAAGTAGTGAAAATGCCCTCACTAGAAAGAAGTCCCTTATACTCACTCAAGCATATTAAGAAATCAGGGACTAAGGAAGCATTCTCACTCTCACAATTGAAATTCATGGACAATGACTAACACCATAAGCATGCCCCTATACTCATTTTTCGGTTTGGTTCAAAAGTGGATTAGGATCACTTTAGGACTTTTTGGTTTGTAACATGGGCTCACGGGGCTTTGGTATGGTATTTTAGGCAAATTGTGACTAAAAGCTATTCTTGAATCATGTTTACCAACACTTTTTGCTTTCATACTCAAACCTTTTCACCAACTCCTCCCTTTAGCTCTTCCCAGGTTTATTCTTTCACTTTTCAATTGTACCTTCATTTTGAGCTCATTTTTGCTAATCTTTTCAACTGAAGAGACTCTTTTCTTTCCTTTTCTTCACCCGACTCATAATTATTCTTTTCACCTCAACTAACTACCTCATTTTTGTTACTTTACCACAATAAGGGCCACCCTCAACTTAGGATTTTAGCTTAAAGTGATGTACACAATATCTATACCTCAAACCAGGGCCACTAATGCAGCCACCCTCAACTTAGGCTTTTAGCCTCAATCAAGGTTCACATGTTCAAGGATAGATCAGGGCAAATATTAGGGTATTTCATCAAATGAGGTGAGGTTAGTAAGGTGTCAAGAAAAAACATATGATTACATGAGAAGCTCAAACATTTGGAACAGGGGATTCACTAGTTCAGTTGGTAGGTCATTTAGGAAAGAGTGGGCTTACTATCAGAACAAAGGCCTAAGATCACTTCAAAATCAACCACTTCACCAAACCAATCTTAGAGTACTAGGGCAAGTTCTGAGTCCATATATTGATACATGAATGCATCAAAATAAGAACAAACATGACATTTGCATCCACATGACAGGTATAGACTAACAGGTCATGCTTTCAGTCTCAGCTTACCTTCACAATATAAGAACAAACATTGCCATATACTCCAAAAATGTATGAACGCATCAATAATAACAACCTCAAAAATTTTGAGGGTACCCAATCTCGCATCAAAAGTTTAAAGAAAATCTAAGAACTATATATATGCCAAAAGACATCATTACTATGCATTTACAAATTATCTATACTTCCTAAGACATGTCGGTTCAACAAAAAATTAAACATCCATAAGGAAAAAGAAGCACAGCAAGAAAACCTTTGAATCCAAAATAGGGGAATTTATGGACTTGAGGCTATTCAGACTTCACCTTAATCCATAACTTCCACTACCCCACAAAAAGGTGATACTTTGTCCTCAAAGTAAAGAAAAAACAAGAATAAAACATTATCACACACACACACACACACATATTCATTAAAAACCAAAACAAATGTTCAAAGTAAAAGTAAAAATAACATCCGACATAAAAATAATTAAAACACAATCAAAAACCATATAGAACACAAGATTGTCAAGAAAGAGAACAAATTATCCAATATGTCAAGATAAAACTGGGGTCAAAAGAAGTCAAACATATTGGTGCTCATGCACCAGTCTCGGTCTGATCAGCCGGGTCCTAAGGCTGGCTCTCCTCTTCTGCTGCAGTGCCACAAGTACCCTCTCCAGGCCGGGTGTGTTCTCTCTCTCTCGGCATAGCCGCCAACATAATTGACTTCTGCACCACCTCAGCAAGTATGGCACCTCCTCCTGTCTCGGATTCTTCGGGGGCAGCTCTAGGTCATCATGCTCAAGCGGCCTTATCACCTCGCTTCGCTACCTGTGGGGCTAGAATAGGGACTGCCAATAGCTGTAATAAATTGGCTTTGAAGTTGGCCAACTCCTCAGTAAATGCACTCACGCCGGTAGACCTAGCTCCTTCGAGCCTCATCTGAATTCTTGCCTCAAATGCGTTGATCCTGCCCTCCACCTCTCATGCTCTCTCAGCAACTAATCCTCTAGCAAATACCTCCATCCCCTCTTCGTCAGTTTGGGAAGGGCTATCTCCTCTATTCGGTACCCAGGTGCTTTGTGCTTGTGGTAAGGGCAAGCTAGTCTAAGGATCATGGTGTACATCTATTTATTCAGGTGACGGCTCATCCTCAGATGTGGAAACCCTTGGTTAGTATCCAGGGGGTGGGGTAACCACCCTTCGCCCTCTTGGAAACATTGTCTCTGCAAAAACCATTATAAACCAAATTTCGGGTAACGTACCATTTGGCACCAATACACAAGAGAATCATACAAGTAACAATAAGACATCTTAAGTAAAGAGACTAAACCAGGTTCCGGGTTGTAGATTCAGGATGTAGGTACAACTCGTAAGGTGACCTACGAGTCATAGTCTTCACTCGTGTCATGTCCCAGAGATGCTTTGAAAATTCAGATCAGTGTCACGAAACCACCATCATGACTCATAAAAGGTGCTACGAGTAGGTGAAAATTGCATGAACAAAGTTCAGGTACCTTGGACAACTGCTCCCTTCTACGAAAGGCAACTACAACTCGTAGAGAAACCTACTACTGGTACTGGATCTTCGTAGCAGAAAACAGAGAGTCTGTCTAGTGTATTTCATCTTTCCACAAAGATCAACAATCAGCTCAAAGAGGCATTAAAAGTTACAATCACAAGAGCATAGGCACTGTAGCAATGAGCATAAGTATCATTCATTACCTAACGTATCGAAACAAAGTATGTCTTCCTCCTTAACAGTTCAAAACTCACCAAAAATTTATCACATCAACGCATACAGGCGACTAAACTACACTACACTACCCCCCAACCTAACAATTTTACCCCACACAAGGTTCACTATGATCTATAAAATAAGAAACACATGTATAGGGTCATAATATTAGATAACAAATTCACCAATCAGGAACAACATTCCAACTCTACCTTTTTCAAAGATATAAACAATTATATAACATATGCTCCTTACTATTACAAGTATTTTTGCATGGGTATACTAATCATGATCTCAAGCCTCCATTCCATCTTCCATAGAGCAAGGAATATTTTACAGAGATACACAGAATTAATAGCGAGAACTTACCAAGTGGACAAATGAATGAACAGGAGGAGAAAGACCGAATGAGTCTAGTTAGTGCTCACTTGGCTTGCTGCGGGATCTTAGTAGCTGAAAGATTCAAGCATGCATCAACTAATGAAAGGGAATGGTGAGGGAAGCTTATAAACTAAACACTTTTAGAAGGAATATGAAGAGGCAAAAGACGTTTCACTCTTCAAATTCCCAACGGCTCATCCTTTGAACTTCAATAGATATGAGTCAAAAGCCATCATACCACTTGTAGTCGAGGTCTCATAGTAGACCCAACACTTACAAAAATTTTGATTTCATACATGAGCACTACGAACCCTACTTACGACTCGTAAGGGGTCCTATGAATCATAAGGTTGGCTTGTAGTATGGTTGCCGCTTTTGGATACTCACTGGTTCTCTCTACGAGGCATGACTATGAGTTGTCACCTTAACAACGACTCATAGGCCTGCTCGTAGAAGCCACATCAAAGCATGATACATCAATTCTTCAACTCTTGGCTTGTTCCTGCAAACTATCACTTAAAATTCACCAAAATACCAATTGATGCAACTGGTTCATAGTCTCAACAATAACAACACACTATAAACTTACCAATAAACAACTAGAATATGAAGAAATGTCTAAAAATAAAACAACACACAAAAAAACCTTGGGTTGCCTCCCAAGAAGTACCTTGTTTAACAACATGGCTCTACTCAGTCATTCGTGAGTACTTATACTTCTTCATGGGCTCCATCACTACTCCTATTTTACCTTTGTTCATCTTGCACTACATCTAGTTACTCAACGAGCTATTCAATCCTATCACCCAGACTTTGCTTTGATATAGTTTGTTGTTCCACTTTGTAATTTCATTTAAGGACGTCAAACTTTATCTTCCTGATGATGTCACCTTGCTCATTCACCTTGGTCAGGACTTGTTCAAGAATATGCTCCATCCGAGTTAGTTGATCGGTGACACAATGCTGGTGGGGTAACCTCATTAAATGTGCAGCATTTTCGCTTTTGGTTTTACTAAAGGCTCCTATAGATGCGCTACTGGTTGGTCCAATTTCCCCTAAAGGGGCTGGTAGACTTTAACAATTGTTGATAGCTTGTCCATGGTCTCAATTATCTCATCAAATTGCCACCTTTAGAACTACCAACACTCTCCTCAGAAAAATACGTCAGCCTGGCCTTGAAGTTCAAATGTTAGTGCTCAATAGAAGCTAGCTGCCAATTCATCATCAGTTAGAACATGGTTCTGATTTGCAGCCAAGCACTGTTTGTATCACTCCCAAGCCACTACTAAAGGTTCTCCTGGCACTCTTTTGAAGTTACTAATGTTGTTTGTAGCCTTTTCATGTTGGTCTCCTTATAGAAGTTTCTGAGGAACACTTTTTGTACATTTTCCCAGTTTGAGTAAACATCAGGTGGGAGGATTGACAACCATTCTGCAGCTTCATTCCTGAGAGTCATGGTGAAAACTTAGAGAGCTACAGCATCCCAAATAGGATGTCATGTCCCAAGGATCTCTCTCAACGTTTAATTAAAATTTTATAGGTAAATTTAGGGATCCTTGGATTTTTTCCCATGAAATAAAGCATGCCTCTGTAAGGCTTCCAAAAAATTAGTTGCAATGTAAAGTTTCTACTTAGCCATAGTGCCAGCCAACCTGCTCTTAAAATTACTAACAAAAACAAACAACAAAAAGTAAAATACAAAAGACTCTAGAAATTAACACTAAAATTAGCTAATAGTAAAATCAAATTAAACCTAGCCATAATCCCTGGCAATGGCGCCATAATTTTGATGATGGTCATGCTCTAATAAGAAAGTGGTCACTATCAGTAATTAAGCAAACTAAGGTTAGGGTCGAATCCACAGGGAATACAGGGCTGAATTATTGGATTTCACTACTAATTATTCCTAGTATCTATAACTACAATCTCTAAAGGTGGGGGGGGGGGGCGCGGGGGGGGG
>JAPFFP010049051.1:0-31842 GCA_026153255.1 Solanum medicagineum
CATTTTATCAAATACTTAGAGGGTGTGTAATGCTAGTATAAAATCATGAAATATAGAGATGAAATCATGCAAGAAAAATCCATTGTAAAACCATCAATCAACACCTTGCAACACCCTCTAGAAATATACATCAAAACCCCTCATCAAATCTTACAATAGATCAAAGATTTATAGCTCAAAACATAGCAAAACAGTCACAACTTTACATAACTTTAACATAGTGTGCAGTGAATTTTATAATAATTAAGACCTATTTGTAAATCAACTTTAAATCATTCAATTTGAGTAAAAGGAGGCTTAAGTATCATGGGTGAAAGGAACCCAAGAAAGAAACCCACATACCTGAAACGACCCCAAAAAGTACCCAAAAGAAAGTGCCCAGAATCGTAATTTCTATATATCTAAACATCTGTTCATTATTTCAAAAATTCAAATTTACATTCTTGTTTAGGGGGTCAAATTGAGTGGGAAATGGGTCTAACCCGAATTTTAGAGCAACCGTATCAAAATCTGAAAATTGCAAAAATATGATTTAAGAGGGTCAACTTTGAAGGGGAATATCTATTAACACACAAAGAACTAGGTGGTCCACGACCTATCAAATTAAAGCTATTTGAATTGTCGTTCTAACTTACTTGGTTTCACCTCATTTCAAGTTCAGATGAAAGAGTTATGCCCATTTTCGTCGAACTCGTTTGTGCAAAAAATGCAATTCCAGTGAGCAGTCCGTTTTGTCCTATTTCCTCTTGACTTTGGTAAGTCTTTTAAGTCTTCGGCCTAAGTGTTCCCACACTTGAAAATACATATACTTAGCCTTATTTTACCCTCATATCATCCTAAACGTTCCCCAATACTTACCAAAATACTTAGCCAAATATTTACTCCCAAATTCAAGTCCCAAAGCTCAAGACCAATCTTAAGGATTTCATCAAGGATTTCACTCAAGCTTCAAGTCCCAATTAAAGCCTTCTTCAAGGTTTCTCCAAAAGCTAAGGTATGTAGTGTTGAGCCATTAGGTCCTTCCACCCATGGTACCTAAGCCTCTTTTTTACTAATATTGCATGATTTTAAGTTGATTTTACATGTGGGTCTTGTACATTAAGAAATTTACTGCACAGTAATTTGAGTTCATGAAAGTATGGTTGTTTTAACATGTTTTGATTTTTAAATCTTGGATCTAATGTTGGATTTGATGAGGGGTTTTGATGTGTATGTCTTGAGGGTATTGCATGGTGTTGATTGGTGGTTTTACAATAGATTTGCTTGTATGATTTCATCTCTAGATTGCATAGTCTTTTACCCCCATTACGCACCCGCCAAGGGTTTGATAGAATATCCGACTAGGGTTTCTTGAGGAATTGTAGGTCCAATGCATGTCTTATGAGTTGAATGATGTTATGATGATTATATGATGATGAAATGATGTATGTATGTGATGACCAAATGATGATAAAAAGGGAAGATATGTATATAAGGATGAAAGGAATGAATATATGTGTTTGAATCATGTAAAGAACCTTTGGTATTGTAAGGGAATTGTTGGGCTCTTATGTTGTTATGTTACTCTTTATGCGGTTACGCTACTCCTTATGAGGTTATGTTTCTCTTTATGAGGTTATACTACTCCTTATGAGGTTATGTTACTCTTTATGAGGTTATGCTACTCCTTATGAGGTTATGTTACTCTTTATGAGGTTATGCTACTCCTTATGAAGTCATATAACTCTTTATGAGGTTATGAAATATGATGTACTCCTTACCCTCGTGTATGATTTGGAATTATGAATCATGCTATATCTCTCACCCTCTAGTACAAGGTAATTTGATAAGCTAATTATGTTATCTTATTGGGTTAAGTAAGCTATGAAAGAATTTTCGAGCATGTTTTACTACAAGCATTGTCCATGCAGGCCATATTGTTATATTATGCCTATTGCCTTTTTTTATGCATTTTGATTACATTGCCTATTTCTTGTTGCATTGCATCCCACATACTTAGTACACTCAAACGTACTAACACATACTCTTGCCCACATGATATCACCATGTAGGGATTGGAGCTCCTATGATTCTTCTTGTAGCTAGATGGATCGTTCAAGTTAGCCTTTGGTGAGTCCTTCATTCTAGGGACAAGGACTATTCTCTCACACTATGTATTAAAATTCTCTTTACTTTATCATATACTTATGACTATGAGGGTGAGCCCGATTGTATGCCTTGGCCCCCCGTTATTATCTATGTAGTAGAGGTGTTATTGGACAAAGCTATGTATTTATTCTATGAGTTGATTCAATTATCTCTTGACTCTATGTTACGACATGTTCTCCTTTAGTCCCTTTTTCCCTTATTTCCATTCTTCAAATGTCATTTAATTATTTTCGCGACCAAGGATGTGTAATGATATGCTATGAGGCTTATTTGGGATTCCTTCGGGTTCCCTATACGCCGGTCACGTCTAGGTCCTAGGCTTGGGTCGTGACAATACCTTAGTTTGGAGATGAACTTGGTGAAGATTGGAGATGGAGACTTGAAGCTTGAAGAAGTACCTTGAAGGAGAACCTTAGCTTGGGATGAGGGCTTGGGAATTGAGTTTGGGGAGTGAAAATATGACTAAGTGTTTGAGTGAGTATTGGGAAATATTTAGGATGATATGAGGGGAAATTTGGCTAAGTATAGATAAAAATACATTTTGGAACACATAGGCCCAAGACCCAAAAACCTTAGACTGAGATATAAATCACTGGCAATAAAATACACAGGTTCGCATCTGGTCCGCAATGTGAACCTGTCGCGGAGGCCAAAATAACACATGTCCACGACAACTGCGAGTCGTGGTATTGTCGCGATCGATTCAGGATAAGAAAAATTACAAAAATTGAAATTGCTAATCGTTTGCTCTTAAATCGGTGTTAGACCCGTGTTCACCTAATTTGGACCCCCTGAATAAGAATGTGAAGTCAGATTTTCAAAATAACAAATGGATTTTGAGATATATGGAATTAAAATTTTGGACATTCCGAGACACGTCTTCGAACACTTTTAGAGGTTGTTTCAATATCTCTCGCTTGGGTACATTCATCTCCGTATGTAGAAGAGACATACAAAACAAGAATCATCATAAATAAACCAGCCCCAACCAAAGTGCAACATTACGTTTAAAACACCATTTTCAAAATCTCAATGTAAGTGTAAATCATCATAAACTTGCTAACTTAAACATGAGTGCATATGAATGATATAGGAGCTGAAACATAAGACTTGAAATTACATAGTGGACTTAGAATTAGTACTTTAGGCTTGAGTGGAGTGGAAAATATAATGATACCATTTTTGCATGTCCGCTTCGGCCTCCCAAGTAGCACTTTCGATTTGTTGGTTCCTCCAAAGGGCCTTAACGAATGCCACCTCCTTGTTCTTCAATCTCTTCACTTGCCTATCTAGGATCCGACCGGAACCTCCTCATAAGTTAAGTTATCCTCAAAAACACCCACAACATCAAGAGACACAATAACATTAGGATCACCCACAGATTTCCTCAACATTGAGACATGAAATGCCGGATGAACAAATATCATTTCACCAGAAAACTTCAATTCATATAAGCTACCTTGCCAACCCTCTTCATGACTTCATAAGGACTAACATATCTTGGACTCAACTTCCCCTTTTTACCAAAACGGACCACACCTTTCATTGGAGAAACTTTCAAATAAACCCAATCACCCACTTTGAATTCAAGGTCTCTCTTCTCACATCGGCATACGATTTTTAATGACTTTGGGTTGTTGTCAACCTCTCCCTAATCGTACTAACCTTCTCAAGGACCTCCATAACCAGATTCGATCCCAATAAGGCCACCTCTCCAGCCTCAAACCAACCGATTGGTGATCTACAATGTCTCCCATAAAGAGCCTCAAAAGGAGCCATACAGATGCTAGAGTGATAGTTATTGTTGTAGGCAAACTCAATCAAAGGAAGATGATCATCCCAAATACCCCTTGACTCCAATACACAAGTCCTTTGCATGTCCTCAAGGGTTTGAATTGTCCTTTCGGCTTGGCCATCAGTTTGAGGGTGGAAGGCCATACTAAGGTGAACTTTTGTACCAAGACCCCTTTGAAAAGACCTCCAAAAGTATGAAGTGAATTGTGAACCATAATCTGATATGATGGACAAAGGAACCCATGCAACCTTACTAACTCATGAAAGTACAACCTTGCATACTCTTCAGCCCCATATGTGGTCTTAATCGGTAGAGAGTGAGCCGATTTCATCATCCTATCAACCACAACCCAAATGGAATCAAAACCTTTCCTAGTCTTGGGTAACCCAACTACAAAATCCATATTAATCACCTCTCACTTCCAAGTGGGAATCTCTATGTCTTGGGTTAGGCCACCCAACCTTTGATGTTTGGCTTTAACTTGTTGACAACTATGGTAACTAGAAACGAACATGGCAATGTCCCTCTTCATGCCTCCCCACCAATACACATCCCTCAAGTTTCTATTCATTTTGGTGGAACCGGGGTGGATAGAATAAGGAGAATTATAGGCCTTATCAAGAATTTTCTCCCTCAAACCATCAACACAAGGCACACACAACCTACCTTGGTACCTAAGGGCACTATCTCCCCCTTGGGAGAAAACCTCTACTTTGACCTCTTTCACCAAGGCCCGCAATTCAAGCAAGGAGGAGTCAAGATCTTGTTTTGCTATCACCTCAGCAACCAAGGAAGATTTGGAACCATCAACAACAACACCATCACCCACTTCCTCCAACCTAACCCCCAACCTAGCCAATCTATGCATCTCTCTAGACATTTCCCTATCACCACCGTCAACATGAGCTAGGCTACCCATGGATACCCGACGCAAAGCATCCGCCACCTCCTTTGCCTTACCCCGATGATAATACACACTCATGTCATAATCTTTGAGAAGTTCTATCCACCTTCTTAGTCTCAAGTTGAGATCTTTTTGAGTGAAGACATATTGAAGGCTCTTATGATTGGTGAAGACATCAACATGCACCCCATAAAAGTAATAACGCCAAATCTTTAATGCAAACACAACAGCGGCCAACTCTAGATCATGGGTAGGTAGTTCCTTTCATGTACGTTGAGTTGTCTAGAAGCATAAGCTATGACCTTACCATTTTGCATTAGCACACAACCCAAATCAACTCTAGATGCATCACAATACACAACAAAACCCTCAAGCCCATCCGGTAGTGACAATATAGGAGCGGGCACAAGCCTATTTTTCAATGTTTGGAAGCTTCTCTCATATTAATCGGTCCACACAAACTTAACTTTCTTTTGAGTCAATTTTATCATAGGGGAAGCAATGGAGGAGAACCCATTCACAAATCTTCTATAGTAACTCGCAAGGCCCAAGAAGCTCCTAATATCCAATGGTCTAAGCCAATTTCTAATCATATCGGTTTTCCTAGGATCCACTTTTATACCATCCCCCGACATCACATGACCCAAGAACGCAACCTGCTTCAACCAAAACTCACATCTGTCATATTTGGTATACAATTTCTCCTCCCCCAACCTTTGCAACACAACCCTCAAATGACCCATATGCTCTTCCCTAATATATGAATAGATCAATATATCATCAATGAAGACCACAACAAAGGAACTAAGGTAAGGTTTGAAGACCCTATTCATTAGATCCATGAAGATGACCAGTGCATTAGTCAACCCAAAAGACATCACAACAAACCCATAATGCCCATATCTAGTCCAGAAGGCCGTCTTAGGAATATCACACTCCCTCACCATCACTTGACCAGAGTGAAGATCAATCTTAGAGAAGAAGCTAGCCCCTTACAATTGGCCAAACAAGTCATCAATCCTTGGAAGAGGATATCTATTCTTCATAATGACCCTATTGAGTTGTCGGTAGTCAATACACATTCTAAGTGACCCATCCTTCTTTTTCACGAACAACACCAGAGCACCCCAAGGTGATTGACTAGGTCTAATAAATCCCTTTCCTAACAAATCTTTCAATTGCTCCTTTAACTCCTTCAACTCCTCCGTGCCATACAATAAGGGGGAATGGAGATAGTTTGAGTATCGGGAAGGAGATCCATGCCAAAATCTATCTCTTTTTTGGGAGGGACATCGGGAAGGTCATTTGGGAAGACATCAAGAAACTCGTTTACAATGGGGACCGACTCAATGGAAGGGACTTTGAACTCCACATCTTTAACCCTCACAAGATGATACAAACATCCCCCAGAAATCAACTTATGGACTTTAATGCATGAAATAAATCTACCCTTGACCACCAAATCTTGACTTTCCCATTCAAGGACGGGTTTATTAGGAAATTGAAACTTGACCCTACGGGTTCAACAATCAATAAATGCATTGTAGGCATGCAACCAATCACTACCGAGAATGACATCAAAATAATTCAACAAGATCACAAGGCAACAATGCAAATAGGGCAACTTGTATAAACCTTCCTAGAAACAATAGAGGCACCAATAGGAGTTGACACTTCATATGACTCATGTAACAACTCGGTGACAACATGGAACTTCTTAGCAACAAAAGGGGTAACAAAGGAAAGAGTGGCACCGGGATCAATCAAAGCATACACATCAAAGTCAAAGATTTTCAACATACCGGTAACAAGATCGTGGATCTCACCAACCCCTTGCATCCTATGTATTGCATAAAACTGGTTGTGCATTGGGGCACCACCTTGAGGACCACCTCTACCCAATGGAACCACATTTGCGCCCCGGCCCTTGCCACAATTTCTTGGACAATCTACCTTCTTGTGATCAAGCTCCCCATATTTATAGCAAGCATTAGAGCCCTTCAAACATGGGCCCTTATGACCACCTCCACATTTAGAACACACATCAATGGGAGCCACAACACTTACACCTTGAGGCCTAAGGTGGTCATTGGCAAACCCTATATTAGTAGCATGGTGAGACCCTTGGCCTTGATGGAACCGGCCACCACTTTGTAATTTACCCCCAAGACGGCCCTCTTGGCCTCATGCCCCCTTCTCTTCCATCAATTTTTCTCCTCCATTTGCTCGGCATAGGTCATCAACTGAGACAAGTCCATGTCACTAATTAGAATGGCGGATCAACATTCTTCACTTACCAAGCCGGAGACCCCCATCACAAACTTGTTCATCCTAGATCTAAGATCGCCCACCAAATGAGGTGCATACTTTGAAAGTTGATTAAACTTGAGGGCATACTACCTCACACTCATAACATATTGTTTCAAGTTCATAAACTCTACCAACTTAGCTTCCCTAAGCTCTAGAGGGAAAAAATCGGTTAAGGAAAGCCAATTTAAACTCCTTCTAAAGCACCATATTACGAACCACCTTCTCACCCTTCCGTTGGTCATACCATATTTGGGATACCCCTTTGAGTTGGTATGCCGCCAACTCCACATTTTCATTTGGCCTTACACCCATGATATTCAAGATTTTGTAGACCTCATCAATGAACTCTTGTGGATCTTCATCCATCTTTGACCCATAGAAAATTGGACGATTCATTCCTCATGAAATCTCTTACCCTAGCTCCCGGAGTAGTAGCATGAGGGGCTTGGGCGCCTTGATTGACTTGGTTTGCCACAACTTGGGCAAGCATAATGAGAGCATCCCGGATCTCACCATTGTTAAGTTGCTCCTTGGGAGTTTGGGCCCTTTGTCTTCGAGTGTTTGGCATGATCTAGCATAGCAAAGAACAATCGTTAGGAGAAAAAACTTACAACAACTCTATAGCACGACTTAGAACATGAAGAAGGGAAACATTTCCTAAAACATCTCATAACCTCTTATTCATAGTCATGGCGCACTTCGCAATCATGAATAGGACTCTAATCAACACAGTGTGTTGGACCCCGAGGATCTATCAAGCTAGTGCTCTGATACAAAATTTTTCATGACCCAAGCCTAGGTCCTAGACGTGACACGATGCAAGGGGAACCCAAAGGGACCCCAGGCAAGCCTCTTAGAACATCATTACACATCCTTAGTCACTAAAGCAATAGATACAACATAAACGAATAACAATAGGGGCAACTGGACTAGAGGAAAGCTTGCACAACATCATAATCAGGAAACAAGAGACAAGCTTATATCATAGATATCAAGAACAATAGAGTCAAAGCTCTTAGCATAGATACATAACATGTCCAACAACACCTCTATACATAGATAAGAATGGGGGCCAAGACAGAGTAACCGAGCTCACCCTCATGATCAAAATAGACAATAAAGAAGAATGTCTCAATACATAATAGGAGAATCATACACTAAGGTCCCCGAAGTGGGGGGCCTGATTGACGTATTTCACCTGTTCTTCAATTTTTTACAACCAATTCGAGCATATTGACCATGTATGTTTTATCGTAATAGCTAAGCAACATTAGAAAGTGATGTGGAGGTGAAAAGCTTGGCTAGATTGACTTAGAGCAAGAGACATTAGATGACAAGTAGGCTAGGCTTTCTCTAAACCTTAGAATGAGCTGAAATGTTTACATATTTGAGTTGGAACGCAAACGTACTATGGATTGGTTGAGCTTTGGTATTTATGTTATATATAGTTGGTTGTGAATCTGTATGTGTTATATATAGTAAATTAGGACTACAATTATTGCATTCAGAGTTTTGTTAATTGTTATACTAGCGGAATTCTTATACTATATGGCTATATGAAAGGCCTGAAAGGGGCTGAAAACATATGACATATGTACAGAGCGCTTGAATCTCGCTTGTATTGTCTATGGTATGAGGCTATCAAAATATACTAGCTATTGAGGCTCACCTGTGATTACATACTACCCTATGCGCTGAGTCTAGTATCTATATCTTGTTAGCATTTATATTCATGATGTAGTTGCGGTTATCTATATCTTTTCAGTGTACTTGTGGTAGAATTTCCTAATTAAACATAATTTTATGCTTCCCTATGGTTTATATGATATTATGGTCCTATATAATGTTGTTATCTGTTATATACTTGTGCCACTAGTTAGTAACTAGAGAGATACACCACGTTCTGGGGACGGTCATAGTTGAACCCTTAAAGAAGCCTTGCGACCTGTAGTACAATATGCGTTGGCATTGAGCCACTGGTGGGTAAGAGATTGGAGTTTGACCCAGTCAGAAAGGTGTAGATTATAGCCTTTGGAACTTCTGGGCTATCTGCGAGGAGACACTAGTTACATGGGTTAGTCTTGGGGAGTGGCATCCTGTTTAAAGGGGCACATTTTTAGTGGGCTGGCGTATGATTTCCTTATACGGTATCCTTGTAGCAGTTAGGATGTGATATGATTCCGGGTAGGTGGCATGTTTCTGATTCTCCAGCCTCTTGGGCCTTAGCTTAGGTTACACCAATGCTGCGCTATGAGTTTCTTTGTACAAAAAAAAGGCCTAGTAAGGGTTGAATATGGGCTAGTGCTAGGGACAAGCATAAGTGCTGACTCATCCTATACATGTATGAGTATGTGCAACTCGATACTTTAGAGATGTTGACTAGGAGATAGTGTATTGATTATATGTCGTACTGTAGGCTAATTCTGGCATAGATATGAATCTATGGGTTTTGATTGTCCCGGAGACTTATGATATATAGTTATTGTCCATGTTATCTCTAGGCAATGGGATTGGTGAAGTTATGGTATACTTGGCCTTTGTTGGGCATTATTCTACGGTGATTTATGATATGTATCTTATATGTCCTTGCATATATTGTAGCTTTGTCCAATTGACTTCTATGTTTTGGTTAGATTTCGATTATTTACAATGTCATGTTGGTTATGATAGTGACTAGGGAGTTAGGAAGGGCACCCCGTGGGTTGGGTAATTGGATTGCCTGTAGGTGGGATCTAATAGGCGCCATCATTATTGGGATTAGATCATGAGAGTATCTCAATATCTTGCATCAAACGACCGTGTTTTTGATGATCCACCTTTACTTGTTGACAATTTGCACATTTCATCACACACCTTGCTATGTCTTTCTTCATGCCATTCCATCAATACACGTCTCTCAAATCTCTATACCTTTTGGTGGATCCTGGATAAATAGATTACTTGGAAGTATGAGCTTCATCAAGTATCTTTTCCCTTAGTCCATCCACACTATGTACACAAAATCACCCTTAATAACATATTACTCCATCTCCCCCTTGTGAGAAGACTTCTTCCCTTTTATCAATCACTAACTTCTTCAACTCCACTAAGGTAGGACTTATGTCTTGCTTTACCTTAATTTCTTCGATTAAAGATGATTCTACCCCATTAGGTACTAACTAGAGGTGGCAAACGGATGGATGAGATCAGATTTGAATGGATTGAGCCAAAATGGATTGGATAACAATCAATTCATATAAAATATATGTAAATATGGATTTGGTCAAAAATGGTTCGGGTAAATATTGTTCCAACCCACTTTAATCTATTAAAGCAAAAAAGATAAAAAATCAAACCAAAACTAAATTGTTAATGCTCAATGTTAATGCTCAACCCCTATACTCCCAACCATACTCACAAATAATTATTCTTGAAAAAACATATTGTTTTTCATGTATTTTTTTTTAACTTCCAACCCTATCACCCACCCACTCCCATCCCACCCCACCCTACCCGCACCTCTATCACCCTCAGTTTTTAAATTAAAATATATCTAGAAAGATTTGTCAACGCTACCCGTTCCTTACACCCCACCCTATCACCATTTCAAAAAACAATTTCCTCCCCAAATCCCACTGGACCCCTTATCCCTAAAGATTTTTAAAAGAAAGTTAAATTTTTTACCACCCCACCCTTCATTTCCACCATACCTCGGTAACCTTTCCCCCAACACACAAACACAACCAAAGGATCTTTTTTTAAAGAACGATACAAAAGATATTAAATTTTTTCACCCCCGCTCCCTCCCCCTACTTCCGGACTCCCTACCCCTACCCCCATACATAAAATTTCTAAAGAAAAATATAAAAAATAAATTTAAAAAAATCTAACTCCCCCATTCCCAGTCGCAATTTTTTTTTTTAATGAAAAATAAAAAAACAAACTTTTTCACCCCACCCCCTCCCCTACTAAAACGACCCCAACAAGTTCCCGAAAATGTGCCTCACGAGTATTCGAAAATCATAATTTCCATATATCTCAAAATCCGCGTGTGATATAAAAAATCCAACTTCATATTATTGTTCCGGGGCTCAAATTGAATGGGAAATGGGTCTAACCCCGATTTAAGAGCAGCCGTAGAAAAATTTGAAAATCTAAAAGATGTGATTTCTAGTATGCATCCGCTCCCCTGGCACGATGCGCCAAGGGCGCGCTACTATGTATTTTATGTGCTATTTTTCTATCTCGGTCCAAGACTTTTAGGTCTTGGGCCAAAGTGTTCCCATGCATAAAAATACCTTACTTAGATTTATTTCACCCTCATTTAGACTTATTTCACCCTCATATCATTCAAGACATTCCCAAATATTCTCTCAAACACTTAGACAAATATTTCAATCCAAATTTCAAGTCTCAAAACACATCCGGATCATACGGTTCTCATTGAAGCTACAAGTCTGCATTTCCAATCTTCTTCAAGAATTCTCCAAAGTCAAGGTATCTTGGCTTCTTTAATGGGTTCCTTTCAGCCATGATGCCCAAGCATTCTTTTACCTAAAATTGCATAATTTAAAGTTGATTTACTCATGGGTCTTACATATTATGAATTTTAGTGCACACTATGTTTGGGTTTTATGAAATTGTAATGTTTTTAGCATGTTTTGAGCTATGAATCTAAGATCTATTGTGAGATTTGATGAAGGATTTTGATGTATATTGCTTGAGGGTGTTACCGAGTATCAATTGATATTCTTACACTGAATTTTCTAGCATGATTCCACTCTTGAATTGCATGATTTTACAGTAGCACTACACACTCGCCAAGTGTTTGAAAAAATGTCCGGTTAATGTATTTTGAGGAACTGAAGATCCAATGTATGTATTATGAGTTGAATGACTTTACGATTAAGAAAGGAATGTATGTATATGATATTATCCTATATACTATTGGAAAGTGACCATGCCTTACTCGGGGGGTTAAGAGCCCAAGTAACCATGTCGAGGGATTTGTACCTGATACTAATCAAGGGGTTTTGCCTAGATAATCGAGTTGAGGGTATAATACCACAATTATCAGGGGTAGTATGGTGCAACTATCCACGAACCAATCAAGGGGTTCGTACCTTGGCATTCGAGTTGAGGGATTAGTACCTCAATCACCATGGGTGGTAGGGCAGGATGATCCACCAACAGAAAAAAGGGGTTTGTACCTTGGTAACCTACGGGTTCTATTATTACGACCCAAGCCTAGAGCCTAGATGTGACACGACAAATGGGGAACACGAAAGAACCCCAAACAGGCCTCTTAACTTGTCATTACAAATCATTGATCACGGAAGCATATAAAAGACATAAAGAGTAAGAATAGGGGGCAAAAGAGCAAAAGGGAAAGCTCGCATAACATCATAATCAATAGACAAAGAGTCAAGCTCATATCATAGATACATAACTTGTCCAACAAACACCTCTAATACGTAGATAAAAGCGGGGTCCAAGACAAAATAACCCGGCTCACCCTCATAGCCAAAGTAGAACACAAAGAGGAGTGTCTCAATACATAATAGGAACAACATAAACTAAGGTCCCCGAAGTGGAGAACTCACCAACTATCTTGAGTAGTATCGAACTAGCCACGTGAATGAGGAGGATGATCAACTTGATCACCGGTTCCTACATAGTAATATCATGTAGGCAAGAGTACACATTAGTACATTTGAATGTTCAAAGTATGTAGGATGCAATGCAACAAGAGATAAGCGTTATAATCAAAATGCATAGAAATAGGCATTAGGTGTTATGTAACAACATGACAAGTATGATCAATGCATAAGTAAAACATGATCAAGTAACTCATACTCATATAAGATATCATAAGTGTAGAAGAGACCAAGCTAGCTTTCCAAAGTACAAACTCCTTCGTAGGTTGATGATGGTTTCACCCTATGACCCTGGTGTTATGGTACTAACCCCTCATATGGTTGATGATAATTTCACCTTATCAACCCGGTGACGAAGTACAAACCTGTCACATGGTTGATGAGTACAAACCCCCACCTCAGTATCAAGGTACAAACCCCTCGACAAGGATATTCGGGCTCTTAGTCCCCTTGGTTTGGGCATGGTCTAATGCAACATCTTATATAGATTATATCATATACATAAGCCTCTTTCATCATCATAACATTAATCATATCATATCTCATGTTTTAGACCTTCATTTCCTTAAGAAACCACATATGGACATTTTATCAAACACTTAGAGGGTGTCTAATGCTAGCATAAAATCATGAAATATAGAGATGAAATCATGCAAGATATCTATTGTTAAACCATCAACCAACACCTTGGAAAACCCTCAAGCCACATACATCAAAATCTATTATCAATACTTACAATAGATCAATGATTTTTAGCTCAAAACATAGCAAAACAATCACAATTTCGCATAGCTTTAACATAGGATGCAGTTAATTTCATAACACGCAAGACCTATGGGTAAATCAACTTTAAATCATGCAATTTGAGTAACAGGAGGCTTAGGTATCATGCGTGAAAGGAACCCATGAGAGACATACCTCAACTTGGAGATGAACTTGGTGAAGATTGGAGATGGATACATGGAGGTTGAAGAAGAACTTTGAAGGAAATCCTTAGTTCAGGATTAGGATTTGAGACTTGAATTTAGGAGTGAAAAATATGGCTAAGTGTTGTAGTGAGTATCAGGGAATGTTTAGGATGAATCGGGGTGAAATATGGCTAAGTATAGGTAAAAACACGTTTATCAGTACTTAGGTCAAAGACATAAAAATCTTGGACTGAAGTAAAAAAAATTCACAAAATGAAGCAGAGGCGCGCCGCGGATGGGGAACGGTTTGCTCTCGCATTTTTGAAATTTCATAATTGCTAACTTTTGCTCTTAAATTAGGTTAAGGCCCCTTTTCCACTAATTTTGAGCCCCTAAACAAGAATATGAAGTAGAATTTTTGATATCACGCACGGATTTTGAGATATATGAAATTTAAAATTCTAGACATTCCGAGGCACATTTTCTGGCACTTTTTGGGGTTGTTTCAATATCTGCCCCTTGGGATCATTTGTCTCCGAATGTAAAATAAATGTACATGGAAAGAGTAATCATAGACAAATCAGCCCCAATAACAATACAACAGTACATTTAAAACACCATTTTCAAAATCCTATCATGAGCGTCAAATCATCACAAATTTGCCAACTTGAACATGAACGCATATCAATGACATAGGGACTGAAATATAAGACTAGAAATCACATAGGATACTTAGACTTAGTACCTCAGGCTTGAGTGGAGTGAAGAGATAAGGATAACGCTTTTGCATGTCTGCTTCAGCCTCCCATGTAGCACTTTCAACTTGTTGGTTCCCTCAAAGGAACTTAACGGATACCACCTCTTTGCTCCTTAATCTCTTCACTTGCCTATCAAAACTCTGAACCAGAACCTCCTCATAAGTCAAGTTATCATCAAAAACACCCACAACATCAAGAGGCATAATAGTATTAGGATCACCAACACATTTTCTCAAAATAGAAACATGGAACACCAGATGAACCAAACTCATTTCACTAGGCAACTACAACTCATAAGCTACCTTGCCAACCCTTTTTAACACCTCATAAGGACCAACATACCTAGGGCTCAACTTTCCCTTCTTACAAAAACGGACCACACCTTTCATGGGTGACATTTTCAAAAAAAACCCATTCACCAACTTGGATTCAAGTTCCCTTCTCATCACATCGACGTAGGACTTTTGGTGACTTTGGGCCGTCTTCAATCTCTCTCTAATCATTCTAGCCTTTTCAAGATCTTCCATGACTAGATCTCATCCCAACAAAGCCATCTCACCAACTTCAAACCACTCAACCGGTGATCTACAATGTCTACCATAATGAGCCTTAAATGGAGACATACAGGTGCTAGAATGATAGCTATTGTTGTAGGTAAACACAATCAATAGAAAATGATCATCCCAACTACCCTAAAGCTCCAAGACATAAGATCTAAGCATACCCTCAAGTGTTTGAATAGTTCTTTTGGCTTTGCCATCCTTTTGAGGGTGGAAGGTCGTACTAGAGTTAACTTTTGTACCAAGACTTCTTTGAAAAGACCTCCAAAAGTGTGAAGTGAATTGTGCACGACGAATCTATATGAAGGATGAAGGAACCCCATGTAACCTCACTCAGTCATGGATGTATAACCTTGCATAATCTTTAGCCCCATATGTAGTCTTAACCGGTAGGAAATGAGTCGACTTCGTCATCATATCAACCATGACCCAGATGGAATCAAAACCTTTTCTATTCTTGGGAAAACCAATCACAAAATCCATATAAATCACCTCCCACTTTCAAGTAGGATTCTTTATATCTTGGATTAGGCGACCCGACCTTTGATGTTCGGCTTTGACTTGTTGACAACTATGGTAACTGGAAACGAATTTGGCAATGTCCCTCTTCCTGCTTTGCCACCAATACACATCCCTCAAGTCTCTATACATTTTGGTGGAACTGAGGTTTATAGAATAAGAAGAGTTATAGGCCTCATCAAGGATTTTCTCCCTAAAACCATCAACACAAGGCACACACAACCTACCTTGGTGCCTAAGGGCACCATCTCCTACTAGGGAGAAAACCTCTACTTTACCCTCTTTCACCAAGGCCTTCAATTCAAGCAAGGAGGAGTCAAGATCTTTTGTTGCTAGCACCTCATCCGCCAAAGAAGACTTAGAACCATCCACAACTACAATATCGCCACTTCCAACTTCCTCCAGTGTAACCCCAAACCTAGCCAAGCGATGCACTTCCCTAGTCATCTCCTTCCCACTATCATAAATATGAGCTAGGCTACCCATGAACACTCTACTCAAAGCATCCGCCACAAAATTTGCCTTACCCAGATGATAATGCACACTCATATCATAGTCTTTAAGAAGTTCTAACCATATCTTTTGCCTCAAGTTGAGATCTTTTTAAGTGAAGACATATTGGAGGCTCTTATGATCGGTGAACTCATCAACATGCACCCCATAAAAGTAGCTACCTTATGGGGTGCACCTTGAGTTGTCTAGAACCATAAGCTATGACCTTGTGACTTTACATTAGCACACAACCCAAACCAACTTGGGAAGCATAACAATACACCATAAATCCTTCAAGCCCATCCGGTAGTGACAACATAGAAGCGGACAGATGCTTGTCTTTCAATGTTTGGAAGCTCCTCTCACACTAATCGGTCCAAACAAACTTAACCTTCTTCTAACTCAATTTATTCATAGGGGAAGCAATGGAGGAGAATCCATTCACAAACCTTCTATAATAATCCACTAGGCCTTAGAAGCTCCTAATATCTAACGGGGACTATGGTTTAAGGCAATTTCTAATCATATCAGTCTTCTTAGGATCCAACTTGATACCATCCCCCGACACCACGTGACCAAAGAATGTAACCTTTTTCAACCGAAATTCACACTTTTCATACTTAGCGTACAATTTCTCGACCCAAGCTACAGGCCAAGACGTGACACGACGAATGGGAAACCCGAAGGAACCCCAAACAAGCCTCTTAATTGTGATTACACATCATTGGTCATGGAAGCATACAAAAGACATAAAGAGTATAATAGGGTGCAAAGAGGCTATGGGGAAAGCTTGCATAATATCATAATCAAGAGACAAAGAGTCAAGCTCAGAACATAGATACATAAAATGTCCAACAAACACCTCTAATACGTAGATAAGAGCAGGGACCAAGACAAAGCAACCTGGCTTGCCCTCATAGTCAAAGTAGAACAAAAAGAAGAGTGTCTTAATACATAATAAGAACAATATAGATTAAGTCCCCGATGTGGAGGACTCAACAAATAGCTTGAATAGTACCGAACTAACCACGTGGAGGATGAGGATGATCTTGAACACCGATTCCTACATGGTGATATCATGTAGGCAAGAGTATATGTTAGTATGTTTGAATGTACTAAGTATTAGGATGCAATGCAACAAGAGATAGAAGATATAATGAAAATGCAGAGCAATAGGAAATAGGCATAATGTAACGTGGCATGTATGATCAATGCATATGTAAAACATTCTCATGTTACTCATACTCATATAAGATATCATATGTGTAGAAGAGACCAATTTAGCTTTCCAAAGTACAAACCCCTTGGTAGGTTGATGATTGTTTCACCCTATCACCGTGTGGTACTAACTCCTCTCATGGTTGATGATAATTTCACCTTATCACCCTGTTGGCGAACTACAAATCTCTCACATGGTTAATGGTACAAACCTCCACCTAGATTATCAAGGTACAAACCCCTCAACAACGTTAACCGGGCTCCTAGTCCACCCAGATCAGGCGTGGTATAATGAAACACTTTATATAGATTATATCATATACATAAGACTCTTTCTCATCACAATATCAATCATATCATACCTCATGCTTTGGACCTTCAATTCCTCAAGAAACCACATCCAGACATTTTATCAAACACTTAGAGGGTGTGTAATGCTATTATAAAATCATAAAATATAGAAATGAATTCTTGCAAAAAAATCCATTGTAAAACCATCAATCAACATCCTGCGATACCCTCAAGTAACATACATCAAAACCCCTCATCATTCCTTACAATTGATCTAAGTTTTATTTCTCAAAACATAGCAAAAAAGTCACAATTCCACATAGCTTTAACATAGTGTGCAGTAAATTTTAGAATAAGCAAGACCTATTTATAAATCAACTTTAAATCATGCAATTTGAGTAAAAGGAGGCTTAGATATCATGGTTGAAAGGAACCCATGAAAGAAACCCACATAGCTTAGATTGGAGATGAAACCGGTAAAGATTAGAGATGGAGACTTGAAGTTTGAAGTAGAACCTTGAAGGAAAACTTTAGTTCCAGATGAGGGTTTGAGACTTGAATTTGGGAGTGAAAAATATGGCTAAGTGTTGTACCGAGTATTGAGGAATGTTTCGGGTGATATGAGGGTGAAAAATGACTAATATAGGTAAAATCACGTTTGGGAACACTTAGACCCAAGATTTAAAGTCTTGGATTGAAATAAAAAAAAAAGTCACAAAATAAATCAGAGGCTCATCATTAAAGGGGCGCATTTTGCTCTATGGAACTCGCATTGTTGTAATTTCATAATTGCTAATCTTTCACTCTTAAATAAGGGTTAGACCTTTCTACACCTAACTTTGACTCTGTGAACAAGAATATGAAGTCAGATTTTCGATATCACATACGGATTTTGAGAAATATGAAAGTTTAAATTCTGGTCATTTCGAGGTACATTTTCGGGCACTTTTTGGGGTCATTTCAGGTTAGCTCCTCAATCACCAGGGGTGGTAAAGTGAAATGATCTACCAACCAAAGGGGTTCGTACCTTGGTAACCTACGGGTTCTATAATGATGGTCTCCTCTTACACATGTATGATATTCCATGTAAGCATGTTTTACTTAAGCATTGATCATACATGCCATATTATTGTTATGCTATCTATTGCTTACTATTATGCATTTTGATTATGATGCTTATCTCTTGTTGTATTGTATCCTATATACTTAGTACATTCAAACGTACTAACACATACTCTATGCCTACAAGATGTTACCATGTTGGAACTATAGCCCCACTTGATCATAGTCCTCCACATGGCTAGTATGATCTCTCTCAAGCTAGTTGGTAAGTCCTCCATTTCAGCGACAATGTTTATGTTCTTATATTATGTAATCTCTTTTTTTTTTTTGTATATTTTGACTATGAGGGTAAGCCCAGTTGCTTGTCTTGGCCCCCGCCAGGTTCTATGGTTAGAGGTGTTGTTGGACATGTTATGTATAATGCGATGAGTTTTGACTCTCTCTTGATTCTTGGTGTTTATGATATGAATATTGTCCCTTAGTCCTAGTTATCCCTATTTACTATCTCTTGTTTGTATTTTATTTCTTCCACGACTAAGGGTGTGTAATGATATGTTAAGAGGCTTGCTTGGGGTCCCTTTGGGTTCCCCATGTGCCGTGTCACGTCTAGGACCTAGGCTTGATTCGTGAAACCAAATCCCAACATCAATTTTTCTTTAAAAAATTTCACCCCACCTCTCTACTTACAACCCCCCCAGGACTTCTCCCCCGCCCCTCGGCCACACACTTTTCTACCCTACCCCTCCATCCCCACTCCCATCCATAAATTTCTTTAAGAAAAAAAAATTATGCACACAAAGTGCAATTAAGATTTTTTTAATTATGAAATAGGGATCTATGAGTTTAATCAAATTACCCATTTTGACTAGTTTGTATGAACTTTTAAAATAGATCAACCCATATTTATCCATTTTGAAAATATGAGTGATCCATTAAAACAAATATGAGTTAAATAGACTCATTTCTCCTTATATAGGTTGAAATTTCTTCCTCTAGTACTAACACACTACCATCACTCAAGTTAGCCAAACTTACACCCAAGCAGGACAAACGGTCCAATTCTTTGACCAATTCTTTATTTGCACCTTCAACATGTGCCATGCTGCCTATACTCACTCTGCTCAATACATCGGCTACAACATTAGCTTTGCAGGGGTGATACATCACACTCATGTTAGAATCTTTCAAGAGTTCCAACCATCTTTTTTGTCTTAAGTTCAAATCCTTTCGGCGAAACACATATTGCAAAATTTTGCAGTCGGTGAATATATCAACATGTACCCCATACAGATAGTGTTGCCGAATCTTTAAAGCAAACACAAGAGCCAACAACTCAAGATCAAGTTAGATTGACTATGGGTACCTCTTATTATGAAAGTTTATTATAAACTATGTTGTGGTTTCATGAATTGTTAACTGTTTAAGCGACATTTGATAAGGGGTTTTAATGTATCTTGTATGAGGGTATTACCAAGTGTTGGTGGGTTGATTTACATTATGTTTTCTGATCACATGATTTCACTCTTGAATTGCATGATTTTGAACAAACATTACACACCCGCAAGTGTTTCATAAAATGTTCAGTTAATGGTTCTTAAGATATTGAAGGCCTATTGCATGGATTATGAGTTAAGTGACTTTTTGATGATTAAAGGGATGTATGTGTGTGTTAATTTCATGAAAAGTATCCATAGTGTTGCAAGTTGACCACGCCTTGTTAAGGAGGTGCTATGCCTCAACCACCTTGTCGGGAGTTGCTAGGCCCGTACTACCGTGTTGAGGGATATATACTTCAATCACCTTGCCGAGGGTGCTAGGCCCGTACTACCATGTTGAGGGGTATATACCTTGACCACCTTGTCGGGGGAGTGCTAGGCCCGTACTACCATGTTGATGGGTATATAACTTGGCCACCTTGACCGGGGGTACTAGGCCAGTACTACCACTTGAGGCATAGATACCTCAATTACCTTACAAGAGGGTGATATTCCTTGGATTCCAAGTATTAGTTGCTTGGTCTATTATGATAGTCTCTTCCTACACATATAGTATGTTCTATCTAAGCATGTCTTACTTCAAGTATTGATCATGCATGTCATGTTGTTAATATACTATATCTTTCCTATGTATATGCATTTTTACTATATTATCTATCTCTTGTTGCATTGCATCCTACATACTCAGTACATTCAAACGTACTAAAGCATACTCTATGTCTACATGATGTTACCATGTAGGAATTGGAGCTCCACTTCATCACCTTCCTCCTCCACGTGGCTAGTTCTTTCTCTTGAAGTAAATTTTGTGAGACCTCAACTCCGAGGAAAATAGCTATTAATCTTATGTTATTGTAAATACTCTTTTCTTTTTTTTTAAATGCTTATGACTATGAGTGTGAGCACCAAAAAATGTCATGTCCCCCGCTCAATTCCATGTTTAAAGGTGTTGTTGGACAAGTATTACAATTATGCTTTGAGCTTTGGCTCCTTATAATTTATGCTATTAAGGACTTCCTTTAGTCCCTTTTCCCCATTTTATTATCTCTTGTTATTAATTACATTGCTTCCGCAACCAAGGATGTTTGATTGATACGCTAAGTGGCTTGTTTATGTCCCTTTGGGTTCTCATTTGCCGTGTCACGTCTAGGCCCTAGGCTTAGGTCATGACAGACTTGGTATCAAAGAACTAGGTTGTTAATGGTCTTCAGAATCCAACAAATCGCGTCGATTAGAGTCTTATTCATGGTTGTGAAGTCCACCACAACTAAGAGTAAGAGGCTGTGAGGCTTTTTAAAAAATGTTTCCCTTCTTCTTGATTATAGTGTTCTATATAAGTTAAGGTAAGGCTTCCCCCTAAAGAATTTTCTTTATTATATTTGATCATGCCTATCCCAGGATGAAGAAGAGCTCATACACCTAAAGAACAACCGGCTCATGAAGAGTTCCGAGATGATATTCCCATGTTAGCTCAAGTTATGACTAATCAAATCAACCAAGGGGCCCAAGTCCCTCATTATCCTACTCTGACATCTAGGGTGAAGGGTTTTGTGAGGATGTAGTCACCGAAGTTCCATGGGTCTAAAGTGGATGAGCACCCTCAAGAATATTTTGATGAGGTGTACAAAGTGTTGTCTATTATGGGAGTTAGATCGGAGTAGAAAGCATAGTTGGCAGCCTACAAACTCAAAGGGGTGGCCCAAATATGGTTTACCCAATGGAAGGAGGAGAAGGGTAACGACAATGTGATCTTTTGGGAGGTTTAAGGCAGCATTTGTCAACCGGTTCTTCCCTCTTGAGCTAAGGGAGGCCAAAATGATAGAATTCATGAATCTAAAGCAAGGGTCGATGAGTGTGAGGAGTGTGAGGGAGTATGTCTTGAAGTTCAACCAACTCTCTAAATATGCCCCACAATTAGTGGCCGAGCCGAGGTCTAGGATGAACATGTTTATGATGTGTGTATTCGATTTGGTGAATGAGGAGTTCCATGTCGCCATGTTGATTGGTGATATGGATTTTTCCGCCTCATGAATTATGCTAAACAATTGGAGGGGGAAAAGTTGAGAAAGAGAGAGGTGATGAGGCTAAAAGGGCCCGTTTTAAAGATAGATTCCAAGGTCTTAAGGATGGCCAGTTTCATCAAGGCCAAGGGTCTTCAAAAGCTTATAATAGGAGGTTTGCTATTGATAACCTAAGGTTCCAGGGTGGTGGGGGTATGGTGCCTTATGCTATGTGCCCAATGTGGTAGATGCCATGATGGCCCATGTTTGAGGAACACTAAAGCTTGTTATAGTTGTGGGGAAGTGGGTCACAAAATGATTGATTGTCCTCATAATCGCAAAAAGGGTATATATGGTCGTCCACACAGATAAGGTACAAATGTGGGCCCTAGAGATAGGGTAGGTCAACAAGGTGGTGCCCCAAGGCACATTCAGTTCTATGCTCTTCAAGGGAGGAAAGGAGTAGATGAGGTGCTCGATGTCATCAGCGGTATGTTAAAAGTCTTTGATCTTGATGTGTATGCATTGATAGACCTGGGTGCCACTCTTTCTTTTGTTACTCCTTTCTTTGCCAAAAGGTTACATGTTGAACCCGAATTGTTGTGAGATCCATATAAGGTATCTATTCCTGTTGGTACATCCATTGTTGCTAGAAGGGACTGCAGAAATTTTAACATTTTCATTTTGCATAAAATATTTCGTTGTGATTTTGTTTGAGTTGGATATAGTGGATTTTGATATCATTCTTCTAATGGATTGGTTGCATGCATATTATGCCTCTATTGATTGTAGAACCAGTAGTGCCAAATTTCAATTCTCTAATGAACTCCTTCTTCAGTGGTAGAGTCATGATGTGGTGATGTAGGGTAGGTTTATTTCTTGCATCAAAGCCCAAAAGTTGATCTCTAAGGGGTATCTCTATCATCTTGTGAGGGTTCGGGATGTTGAGTCCAAAGTCCTCCCTAAAGAGTCAATATCGGTGGTTAATGAATTCCTTGATGTCTTTCCTAATAAGCTTCCCGGCGTTCCTCTTGAAAGGGAAATAGATTCTGGTGTAGACCTTCTTCCCGATACTCAGCCCATTTATATTCTCCTTTACCGCTTGTCCCCGATGGAGCTAAAGGAGTTGAAGGAGCAATTGAGGGATTTGTTAGAGAAGGGTTTTATTAGGCCTAGTCAATCACCTTGGGGTGCATCGATGTTGTTTGTGAAAAAGAAGGACGGTTCTCTTAGAATATGCATTGATTACTGACAACTTAATAGGGTCACCATCAAGAATAAGTATCCTCTACGAAGGATTGAGGATCTTTTTGACCAACTTCAAAGGGCTAGTTGCTGCTCTAAGATTATCTTCAGTCCGGGTATCACCAAGTGAAAGTGAGGGAGTGTGAGATTCCCAAGACAGCCTTCTTGACTACATATAGGCATTATGAGTTTGTGGTTATGTCCTTCGGTTTGACTAATGCACTGACTATCTTCATGAATCTTATGAATAGGGTCTTTAAATACTACCCTGATTTGTTTTTGCTTATACTTATTGATGGTACTTTGATTTATTTCCATAGTGAGGAGGAGCATGTGAAACATTTTAGAGTGGTGTTGCAACTCTTGAGGTAGGAGAAGTTGTATGCTAAAAATGAAAAATGTGAATTTTGGTTGAAAGAGTTTGCCATCCTAGGTCATGTGGTGTTGGGTGATAGTATCAAGGTTGATCCTAAAAAGATGGAGGTGATTAGATATTGTCCTAGACCTTTGACCCAATAGGATATTAGAAATATCATCGGGTTAGCAGGTTACTACCAGAGGTGTATTAGTGGTTTCTCTTGTATTTCTTCTCTCATGACTAAGTTGACCCAAAAGAAGGAATACATTTGTGTGGACCAATGAGTGTGAAGAGAGTTTCCAAACTTTGTAAGATAAGCTTGTCTATGCTCCTTGTTATCTCTACCAGAAGGGTTGGAAGGGTTTGTTGTATATTGTGATGCCTCAAGAATTGGTTTGGCTTATGTTTTGATGCAAAATGGTAAGCTGATGGCTTTTGCCTTTAGACAACTTAAGGTGCATGAAAAGAGTTATCCTACCCATGATCTTAATTGGCCTCCGTGGTATTTTCTTTGAAAATTTGGCGTCACTACTTGTATGGTATTCATATTGATGTGTTCATCGATCATAAGAGTCTCCAATATGTGTTCACCCAAAAAGATCTCACCTTCAGACAAAGAAGACGGTTAGAGCTTCCTAAGGATTATGATATGAGTGTGCATTATCACCACGCTAAGGAAAATGTTATGGATGATGCTTTGAGTAGGGTGTCTATGGGTAGCCTAGCTCAGATTGATAGTGGTGGCAAGGAGGTGGCTAGAGAGGTACATCAGTTGGCTAGGTTGGGAGTTAGGTTAGGAGAGGTTGATAATGGTGGTATTGTGGTTGTTGATTGTTCTAAATCTTCATTGGTTAAGGAGGTAAAGGCAAAGCAAGATCTTGAACCTGCCTTTTTAGAGTTGAAGGCCTTGGTTAGAGATGGTAAGGTGGAGGTTTTCTCCCAAGGGGGAGATGGTTCCCTTAGTACAAAGGTAGGTTGTGTGTGCCTAATGTTGATGACTTGAGAAAGAAGATTTTAGATGAGGCTCAAAATTCTTCCTATTCTATTCACCCCGGTTCTACGAAGATGTGTAGAGATTTGAGAGAAGTGTATTGGTAGTGTGGTATGAAGAATGATATTGCTGAATTTGTGTCCGGTCGTCACAATTTCAAGAAGTTAAATCCGAGCATCAAAGGTCCGGTGGCCTAGGACAAGATATAGAGATTCTTACTTGGATGTGGAGGAAATTAACATGGGCTTTCTTGTTGGGTTGTCTCAGACTAGGAAGCATTTTGGTTCTATTTGGGTTGTGATTGATAGAATCACAAATTCGGCTCATTTCCTACAAGTTAATACTACTTATGGTGCCGAAGACTATTTCAAATTGTATATTGAAGAGTTTCTTAGATTGCATAGGGTGCCTTTGTATATCAATTCGGATCGTGGTGCTGAATTCACTTCTCACTTTTAGATGTCCTCTTAAAGGGGTCTTGGTGCCATAGTTAAGCATAGTACTACCTTTCACCCTCAAAAGGATGGCCAACCCAAAAGAACTAACAAAACTCTTGAGGATATGTTCAGGGCTTGAATTTTGGAGTTTAAGGGTTGTTGGGATGAACATCTTCCACTCATTGAGTTTGCTCATAATAATAGTCATCATTTAAGCATTGGTATGACTCCTTTTGATGCTCTCTACTGTAGACGCTGTAGATCCCTGGTTGGATGGTTTGAGGTGGGAGAGATCGCTTTGATGGGTCCAAACATTGTTATTAAGGCCTTGAAAAAGGTGAGGATGATAAGAGAAAGGTTGAGAATAGCCTAAAGTCGACAAAACTCCTATACCGATGTGAGGAGAAGTGATATTGAATTTAATGTTGGTGATTGGGTCTATTTTAAAAGTCTCACCCATAAAGGGTATAGTTCATCTTGGTAAAAAGGGTAATTGGGTCAAAGATTTGTGGGTCCTTATAGATTGTTGAGGAGTAGGTGGCCTGTGAGTTGGAGTTACCCAATGTTATGATATAGTTCATCCAGGTTTCCATGTGTTTACATTGAGGAAGTGTGTGGATGACCCAAATGCTATTGTTCCTTTATATGTAGTGGGTATTATTGAAGTTAATTTGACTTACAAAGAGGTTCTAGTAGTAATTATGGATAGATAAGTTAATAGGTTGAGTAACAAGGGTGTTGCTACACGGGAAGCCGAGGCTGACATTCAAAAGTAATATTCCTATCTCTTCAATTCTACTAAAGCCTAAGGTACTAATTTTAAGTTCCTAACATGATTTCAATTCTTAAGTTTCAGCCTTTATGTCATTTGCATGCATTCATGTTCATGTTGGCAAGTTTATGGTGATTTCTGACACTTATATTGGGATCTTCGAAATGATGTTTTAATGTATTTGTTGTATTCATGCATGGCCTGAACCCATATTGATTATTTCTCTCATACTTTTCTTTGACATTCGGAGATGATGTTCCCTAGGGGGTCTATTCCTATGCATGATCTAATTCTGTATAAGCATATGATTCACTAACATGTTTTACTTCAAGCATTATCAATACATGTCATATTGATAGTATGCTATCCTTTGTCTATGTTTATGCATTTTGCCCATGATGTCTATCTCTTGTTGCATTGCATCCATATACTTAGTATATTCAACTGTATTAACGCACACTTTATGCCTAAATGATGTTACAATGTAAGAATTGGAGCTCCATTTGGTCATCATCCTCCCCCACGTGGCTAGTGATATCCAATCAAGCTAGTTGGTGAGTCCTCATGTCCAAGGGTTTATCTATGTTTTTATACTTGACTATGAGGGTGTGCCTGGTTGCTTGTCTTGGCCCCCACTATGTTCTATGTTAGAAGTGTTGTAGGACAAAATATGTATTATGCTTAAGCTTTAAATATGATTCTCTCTCCCTTAGTACCAATTTCCCCTAGTTTATGTTTCTTATGTCGTCTTATCTTTCTTCTGCAACCAAGGATATGTGATGATATGCAATGAGGCTTGTTTGGGGTTCCCTCAGTTTCCCCGAATATCGGCCACATCTATGCCCTAGGCTTGGATCGTGATAAAGATGTTATCAGAGCACTAGGTCGATAGATCCTAAAAGTCCAACACACCGCGTCAATTAGAGTCCTATTCATGGTTGTGAAGCGCACTATGACTAAGAATAGGAGGCTATGAGATGATTTAGGAAATGTTCCCCTTCTTCATGTCCTACATCGTGCTATAGAGTTGTAGTGAGTTTTCCGCCTTAATGATTGTTCTTTGCTATGCTAGTTGATCATGCCAAACACTCGAGGAAGAAGGGCCCAAAATCCCAAGAGCAACCTACAAATGGTGAGCTCCGGGATGCTCTCACTATGCTTGATCAAGTTGTGGCCAACCAAGTAAATCAAGGGGTCCAAGTCCCTCATGCTACTACCCTGAGAGATATGGGAGAGACTTCATGAGGATGAACCCTCCGGTGTTCTATGAGTCAAAGGTGGATGAAGATCCACAAGAGTTCATTGATGAGGTCTACAAGATCTTGAATGTCATGGGTGCTGGGCCGAATGAAAAAGCATGGTTGGCAGCGTACCAACTCAAAGGAGTATCCCAAATATGGTAAGATCAATCGGGGGAAGAAAGGAAATGGTTATTAGTGCTTTTGGAAGAGTTCAAATTGGCTTTCCTTAATCAGTATTTTCCTTTTGAGCTTAAGGAAGCTAAATTGATAGAGTTATTAAAATTGAAACAAAGTGCTTTGGGTGTGAGGGAGTATGCCTCAAGTTTAATCAACTTTCAAAGTATAGCCCTCATTTGGTCGCCAATCCTAGATCTTGGATGAATAAGTTTGTGATGGGGGTCTTCAGCTTGGTGAGCGAAGAATGCGGGTCCACCTTACTAATTAATGAAATGGACTTGTCTCGATTGAGGAGCTATGCCGAGCAAATTGAAGGAGGAGAAAATGAGGAAGAGAAGGGGGCATGAGGCCAAGATGGTTCGATTTGATAGTGGCTCCAAAGATCTAGAATGGCAGTGTTTCAAATAACAGGATGGCTATTGATGGGGTGACCAACTCAAGGGGGCAAGATTCAATGAAGGGAGAACTAATCCTAAGTGTCCAAAGTGTTGAAGGTACCATGGTGGGCCATGTTTGAGGAAGACCAATGCTTGTTATAGTTGTGGGAAAGAGGTTCACAATATAATAGATTGTCCTCTTAGGCGCAAAAAGGGTAGTGGTGATGAGGTTGATGAAGGGGATGCTCCAAGACGTAATTGGTTCTATGCTTTTGAAAGGAGGAATGAAGTAGAATATACGCCCTATGTTGCTACCGGTATGTTGAAGTTTTCTTGACTTTGATATGTGCGCATTATTAGGGCTGGTGTACCATTGTTTCTTTCTTTATTCTTTTGATAGCTAGAAACTCCATAAGTGTTGACCTATGTTCATATTGCATTAGGTTTTGTCTTGTGACTTATTCGAGTTGGTGTGGTGGTTATGATGTTATACTTGGGATGGGATAGTTGGATGCATGTCGTGTCTCCATGGATGGTAGGACCTGTAGAGTTAGATTTCGACTCTCAAAGAACCCGTCTTGAGTTGAAGGTGTAAAGAGGTAGAAAAAGTGGTAGGTCCACTCTTTACTTAAGGTTCAATTGATCTCTAAGGGTTGCCCAAGTTCTTATTGCATAGAATTCTTGCCTTATGATCTTCGTTGAACACAGCTTTATGTGTTGGAGGTCTTGGGGTAGTTTGGCTACTTGCATAGCATGTTCCAATGAGTGTAGAACCCATAAGGTTGTAATATGATGGTTGAGGATGGTCAGTCTATTTGGTCAACTACAATGGGTTAGTCGCTTCACTAAGATTGATATTTGGTTTGAGATTTGTCCCCAAGTGAGCATTATTAGTATGGGTGAAGTTGTTTGGTTGCATTATGCAGTGGTAATGTTTATAGATTTCATGAATAGGGTCTTTAGTCCCTACCTTGCTATGCTTGTGGTGGTCTTTAGTGATGAAGTATGGATTTAATTATAGCTTGTGAATCCTTTTGGGTGTTGTGCGCAAGTCTTGGATGAAGGAAGGTTGTTTGCTAAATATGATAGGTGTGAATGAAGGATAACAAGAAAGTGACTAGAATTCAATAAGGGTCATGATATGGATGTGCATTTTTTTCCCAATAAGGCTAATGTTGTGATCGGTGCTCTAGGTAGCCTAGCATTAGAGTAACATGGTGGTGTGGTATTCTTATTGGTTCGAAATCTTCTTGGGTTGGAGAGGTCTAGATTAATCAAGGCCATGATTCCATCTTATTAGGGTTGAAAGTTTTGGGCGTAGAAAGGGTAGAGTGGAGGTTGTCTCCCAAGAGGGAGATGGTAGTTCGTGGTAACAAGTGGAATAGGTATGATTAAGGTTAACAATGAGTTATGGTTGTGAGTCCTTTTAGAGTGTAGAGGAAGTTGGTAAGGTTGTATTTGGATGGGAATTGCCTATGGTAGAGGTATGGTTTATCCGTTTAGTTATGCTTCTAGGCTGAGGGGATTCGTTGGTGACTCTACTGCTATAGAACTCTATGAAATTGTGGGTGAGGTGGAGGATAAGTTGGTTATAAGGAGCTCCCGATGGAGTTGTTTGATGGATGAGTGGAGAATTTGATTGATGAGGATGTAGTGTTCGTCTAGGCCTTTTGGAAGAGTCATCTACGTGTATGTGTTTCTCGGGGAGCTGGTGCGGGCATAGAGAAGCAATATCTGTATTTCTTTCATTATATTCAAGCTTATGATAACACTTTAAGTCCTTTTCCATGAATCTAAAAAGTCTTATGTTCAGCCCCCATTTCATTCATATGCATTCATGTTTAAGTTAACTAGTTTATGATGATTTTACTCTTATGTTGAGATTTTGGAAATGGTGTTTAATGTGTAATGTTGCATTCTTGTTGGGATTGATTTATCCTTGATTACTCTCATTTTGTATGTCTTTATTACATTCGGGATGAATGTTCCCAAGGGGGAGATATTGAAACGAAACCCAAAAAAAAGTGCCCGAAAATGTGCCTTTGGAATGCCCAGAATTATAATTCCATATATCTCAAAATCCATGTGTGATATCGAAAATCCGACTTCATATTCTTGTTTAGGGGTTTAAAATTAGGGGAAAAAGAGTCTAACACTGATTTAAGAGAAAACGACTAGCAATTTCAATTTTAGTAATTTTTCTTTTCCAGAATCGATGCGTGACAACACCACGACACGCAGCTACCCAGACATGTATTAATATGGTCTCCGCGATAGGTCGGCGTCGAGGACTAGACGCGGACCTGTGTATTTTGTTGCCAATGATATCTATCTCGGTCCAAGTTTTTTGGGTCTTGGGCCCAAGTTTTCCCAAACGTGTTTTTACCTATACTTAGCCATATTTCACCCTCATATCATCCTAAGCATTTCCAAATACTCACTTAAACACTTCGCCATATTTTCACTCCCAAATTCAATTCTCAAAACCTTCTCTGGACTTAAGGATTTCAACCAAGCTTCAAGTCTCCATCTCTAATCTTCTTAAAGGTTTCTCCAAAAGCTAAGTTATGTGGTGTTGAACCATTGGGTCCTTCCACCCATGGTGCCTAAGCCTCCTTATACTTAAATTGCATGATTTAAATGATGATTCACTTATGGATCATGATTATTATAAATTTCACTACACAGTGATTTGGGGTTTATGAAAGTATGATTGTTTTATCATGTTTTGAGCTATCAATCTTGGATCTAACGTAAGATTTGATGAGGGATTTTGATGTATATTCCTTGAGAGTGTTGCAAGGTGTTGATTGATGGTTTTACTATGGATTTTCTTGCATGGTTCAACTCTTGAATTGCATGATTTTACACTAGCACTATACACCCTCCAAGTGTTTGATAAAATGTCCAGCTATAGGTTTCTTGAGGAATTGAAGGTCTAATGCATGTCTTATGAGTTGAATAGTGTTATGATCATTATATGATGATGAAATGATGATGGCAAGATGATGAATCAATGTTATATATATGATGTATAATGATGAGAGGAAATGTAGGTAGATGATGACCTTATGTTGATGAAAGTATGTTATATATATGTTGAATTTATGAAAAGTATCTATGATATTGCAAGTCAATCACCTTCTTGAGAGGGTGCCAAGCTTCAATCACCTTTTTGAGAGGGTGCAACGTCTCAATCACCTTGTTGAGAGAGTACCAAGTCTCAATCACCTTGACGAGGGGGTACGAAGCCTCGGTTGCCTTGTTGAGAGGGTAACAAGACTCAATCAGCTTGACAAGGGGATGTAAAGCCTCGATTGCCTTGTTGAGAGGGTATCAAGCCTCAATCACCATTCAAGGAATGGTGTTCCTTGGAGATGGGAAGTAGCTCACTTGGTCTTTGATGAGGGTCTATTCCTATACATGCTCTAATTCCATATTAGCATATGATTCACTAACATGTTTTACTTCATGCATCATCCATACATGTCATATTGATAGTATGTTATCCATTTTCTATGTTTATGCATTTCGCCTATGATGTCTATCTCTTGTTGCATTGCATCCCACGTACTTTGTACATTCAAATGTACTAATGCACACTCTATGCCTACATGATGGTACCATGCAGGATCCGGAGCTCCATTTGGTCATCATACTCCCTCACGTGGCTAGTGATATCCAATCAAGCTAGTTTGTAAGTCCTCATGTCCGAGGGCAACATCTATGTTCTTATGCTAAGTATTTACGACTATCTTTCCTTTTTGGGTATACTTGACTATGAGGGTGAGCCCGGTTGCTTGTCTTGGCCCCTGCTAAATTCTATGTTAGAGGTGTTGTTGGACAAAATATGTATTATGCTTGAGCTTTGACTTACTTATGATATCCAAGCTATTTAAATATGATTCTCTCCCTTAGTCCCAATTTGCCCTTGTATATGTTTCTTCTGTCGTCTTATCTTACTTCCGCGACCAAGGATGTGTGATGATATGCAATGAGGCTTGTTTGGGATTCCTTCAGGTTCACTAATCGCCGGTCACATCTAGGCCGTACGCTTGGGTCATAACACACAACGTAAGAACTTGAGCCCTACTTGATCATCCTCCTCCACGTGGCTAGTACGACATCTCTCAAGCTCTTTGGTGAG